>QEPC01010811.1:444480-454794 GCA_003113815.1 Sphenodon punctatus
GGCCCGGGATCCCGCCGGGGATCCCGGGCCGTGGCACGCGGCCAGACGTGACTTTTCCTTGGTCACGGCCCGGGGTCCGTTTGACCACGCTTCCCGGGACCTTCCCCCGGCTAGCCCGGGAAGCGTGGTTCAAACGGACCCCATGTGGGGATTGACCGTGGCCAACATCTGGCGCGCCGCAAACAGACGTACGAGACACGGTGACCACAGGTGGGTATTCACCGTGGTTCACCGTGATCTCGTAACGTCTGAAGACACCCTTATAAGCAGTGTCATAGTGGTCACACCAATGGTCCATCCAGCCCATCATCCCATCTCTGACTGACTGCCTTTTGGTCACTTCAGGGAAGTATACAACAGTATTCTCTATCCTTGCAAATAATTCCTAACATTATTATAATTATTATTACTTTAACTTTCTCTGCCACCCTTCTCCAGGAGAGGACTAGGGCAGCATACAATGATTAAAAATACAATTTGAACCAACCCAACTCCACTCTCCCCATCCCAGCACCTTTTTGCCTGCTACTGCACATTGAGGTGATATTTTCAATGAACTGGCCATAGTTACTCAAAGATCTTTTTCCTGAGTGTTAATGTCTAATTTAGAATCCTGTGGGAGTGTGTGTGTGTGTGTGTAATTAGGATTGTTTCCCCCCTATGTGCATCGCTTTGTATTTGTCAGCATTGAATTTCATCTGCCATTTTATTGCCTAGTCATGCAGAATCCTCTTATAATCCCTCACAGTCTGCCTCGGTCTTACCTTGAATAACTTTGTCATCCACAGATTTGGTCACCTTAGATAATTCATTAATATATTTCCACCACCAGTCTCAGTACACAGACCCCTGAGGGAACCCCACTGCTTATTTCTGTCCATTGTAAAAACTGACCTTTGGCCCTGAACCACAAGCTTCCTTATGCATACCTGCATGTGGGGGGAAGCTCTCAGACTGGAGTGGGAGCTCCTGACATGGAGGAAAGCCATGCCCCCTCAAAAGGGTGCCATGGTTTTATAATAAAAATAATTTAATTTTATAGCCCCCCCTCCCCTGCACTCTGGTGCTTCACATTTTACATAAAAAGTAAATACAATATAAACAACTTAAAACAAGTAACTTAAAAGAATATTAAAAAAAAATTAAACTAGGGGAAGGAAAAAGGGAGGACAGTACATTAAGGGACCCGGCAGTGGATCTTAAAAGCACCTAGAAAATAAATATGTTTCCAGGTATTTTTTAAAGGTAAGGAGAGAGGAACTGAGATGAACATCTGGGGAAGTGAGTGCCACACTGAGGGGCTCGCCACAGCAAAAGCCTGACCGTCTGCCAACTTAAGAAGTGATGACGGAACCTCCTCCCCCCCCCCCAAAAAAGTGGGTGGTTCCTGAGTGCAGATACCCATCAGTGTGAGGCTCTAGAAGAAGGTCTCAAATATAGCCAGAGTGTAAACCATTCAGGGCCCTGAAAACCAGCAGTGCAATCTTAAACTCAGTCTATCATTCCACAGGCAGCCAATGCAGAGAACGCATGGTGGGTGTAATATGATAATGGCTACCTAAATCAGTTTTCCTTCCATGCAGGGAGCCGCCACAGTTTAGTGACAGTCCAGGGGATAGGCAAGCTCTGGGGGCGCTGTCATCTTTCCCAGGCTGGCCGGGAGCCTCCACCCCATCATCTCAAGTGCCAAGGTGATAAGTGCAGCCTCCCAGCTGGCCCAGGAACAGGGGTGTGTGACTGGTGCGTGCAGGACTTCTCTGCTTGATCTAGAAGTGGTTGCAGCCAGTCAGGGAGTTGCTTCTGACTTAGGACAAGTAGGAAATTTCTGTAGTGATTGTAGAAAAGGTTCCCTAGATTTATGAGAGACTTACTAGGTGTGTTCACATATCTCAAATCCATGTGTAATTCTCACAGTGTTTTCCATGTGTGTTACTACCTTATTTTGTAACATTTGAAAGTACCCTAAATCTGGCATGCCTTTTTGTATTTTTGCCCTAGAAACACCTCTCCTTTAGAACATAAGAACATAAGTGCCATACTGGGTCAAACCAATGGTCCATCTAGCTCAGCATCCTGTCTCCGACAGTGGCCAATCACGGTGGCTTGGGAGAAGCACCCAACAGGTCACAATGGGGGATCCATTCCCTGTTGTTTTCCCCCAGCTCCCGTCATGTTCCCTGATCCTGTCTGGCTAATAGCTTCTAATGAACCTATCTTCCAGAAACTTGTCCAAACCTCTTTTAAACTCCGCTATAGTACTGGCCCTTATCACAGCCTCTGGCAGTAGATTCCACAACCCAATTATACGCTGAGTGAAAAAATATTTTCTCTTATTTGTTTTAAACTTGCCACCCATGAGTTTCATGGAGTGTCCCTTAGTTCTAGTACTAGCTGAGAGGGTAAGTAACTGCTCCTTGTTTATTAGTTCCATCCCACTCATGATTTTATAGACCTCTATCATATCTCCTCTGTCGTCTCTTCTCTAAACTGAACAGCCCCAACCTACCAAGCCTCTTCTCATACGGGAGCCCTTCCATGCCCTGGATCATTTTTGTTGCCCTTCTCTGCACCTTTTCTAGTTCAGCGCTGTCTTTTTTGAGATGGGGCGACCAGAACTGCACACAATATTCGAGGTGCGGTCGCAGCATTGACTTGTATAGCAGCATTATGACATCCTCAGTCTTATTCTCTATCCCCTTCCAAATAATTCCTAACATTCTGATTGCTTTCTTGACTGTTGCTGCGCAGCGTGCTGTGGATTTTATTATATTGTCCACCCCCACCCCAGATCCTTTTCCTGAGTGGTAACTCCTAGCTTAGTACCCAGCATTGTGTACACATGGCTTGGATTATTTTTCCCTACGTGCATCACTTTGCACTTGTCTGCATTAAATCTCATTTGCCATTTAGATGCCCAGGCACCCAGTGTCATAAGATCCTGTTGCAGTTCCTTAGTCTGCTCGTGTTTTAACTACCTTGAATAACTTGGTGTCGTCTGCAAATTTGATCACTTCACTCTTAACACCCTTTTCCAAATCATTAATGAATACATTTCCCTAAGACTTCTTTCTAAAAGACCGTTTTTGCATGGATGCTTCTCCCCCCATCCCCTGGGCTGACTCCCTGCTGCGTGGTGGCAGCAGTTGCCAACCACTGGGATATGTGGAGATCTGGCTGCCACTACTTGTGTAGTCTCATCCATACAGGCTGAGGTGGCCAGGAAAGCTAAGAGCCAGAGCCAGAGAAGGCTCTGCCTCATTTTCTGGGTACAGGAGTAATTGTGCCTGACCAGTAGAATTGGTCCAAGAGGGACCTGGAAGTCTGGTATTGGAGGGCCTGTGCCAAACCAGAAACGTGTGGACTGTTGGAGACCTGGCGATAGGATGGATTGTGCCTGGCCAGGAGGGGCCTACATTGAAAAGCACCCTGAAACTCCTACATTGAAAAGCACCCTGAAACTCTTGTTGCTGAAGTGACGATCCCATGTGGACTGGGTCATTGGGGTGCAGATTCTGACAAGACTCCCCCCACAGGGCCTATGCACTACTGAAAATATAAGTTGAACATCTCTAAATTCACTGTGCAATTTACAGGTCACAGATACATTATATACATATCACTTTGCATTAAATATATTTACTTCCTATATCAGGGTGCGAAATTTGCAGGTGCCTGAGAGCTATCAGTGCCCAGAAAACTGAGGCTGGCGACCGGTTTAGGGGTGCAGTGTGCAGTTTACTATCAGAATAAAGTCTAGTGGCTGAATTATTTTATTTTTTGGGGCTCCCAAAGTTCAATCTGAAATTTCATGTTCTGTCCTACATTACAGTAGATGCATTTAATGCATAGTGCTACCCAGTCTTTTGGAAGCTAAGAGTGCAGTCCTCACCCATGAGTTTTGTTGTTGACTGCAGTGGGTTCAGGATTTCAGCCCCTTTAGGCTGTAAAAATCTGTGTGCCCGCTTACCTCTGGTGAGTATATCTTTTGAGCTGGCCAGTGGATTTTCAAAGCCCTGGGCCAACTTCCCCACTGCAAGTTGCAGTCTGGCAAGTAGTCTTTCATTCTAGAGTTAGTGAATTCTTTATATATTTTGAAGCCCTGCTGAGAGGTATTTTTGTATACTGTATGCAGTAACTGTTGCTTTGGTTCACCACTTTTTTGCATTCAAATCTTATCCTCAATGGAAACAACAGAATGAAAGTCAATATATTAAAAATGTATATGCCTCAACAGATTTGCTACTAATATTTGAAAGGCACTTGAAATGTGTTTGGAAATTTGGGGAAGTGTGATGAATACATTTGTAATCCCCTACTGCTACCAATAATTTCCTGGGGATATAAAGAAACTTCATCTACTGACAAATTATTCCCTAAGTCCCATATATAGATATTCTATACTTTCTTCTGAAGCATATGTTACTAGCTGCTACCAGAGACAGGCATATGGTTGATCTAATGAGGTGTTTTCCCTAATAGTTAGCTAAACATTGTGAAATGTGCTGAGGTGGTACAGTGTTGAACAGTTTATACAGGGCATGAAATTTCAGATCAAACTCTGGGAGCCAAAAAAATGAGTCACCAGACTCTATTCTGATATGAAACATTTCTTGCCTCACTACACACCTGAACCAGTCACCAATCTCGGTTTTCTGGGCACCAATGGTTCCCAGGCGCTTGGAGATTTTGCACCCTGCTTTATAGATAACTGTTTATGAAGAGAGGAAAGGAATTGAAGAATAGTATTTTCAGCTGAAGTAAAAGTAGAACCCAAACCTGAAATGCCATGATATATTTACTATAGTAAGTAGTCCAGCATTTTGGTTTTAAATTTTATTCAGGATTTGGTACACTTATCCACTTGCTGAAAAAAAGAGTCCCATCTACTTAATCACCCAAACTCCAGAGTTTTCAAGTGGGAATGGAGAAAATGATGGCGGTACCTCCCATCCAGATTTTCACCTATTGTATTTAGCTTATGAGATCTGACAGCCAGTTTGTATAAATACATTAATAAGGGCAGACAGGTAGATGTCACTCTGAGCATATCTGCTGGGACATTCATATCATTTTAGATACACAAATTGAAATCTTGCCTTCGTTGGACATCAGTAGGAGTGTTTCTAAATATTACCCATGAAATAAAAAGGCAGTTGCCTACAGAGTGAGCCTGCAGTGAGCCCTTCTTGCCTGCAGGAACTGCCGGTGCTCCACCCTCTGTGCTCCCCCAGAACAACCCACCCCACCCCCTCATCAGCCTGTGCCCCCCTTCCTTAATGCTCCCTCCTCCAGCTTCCTTACCCTCCATGCTCCTCCCTGCACCCCCCACCTTGCCATTCTTCCATCACCTTTCAGGACCCCACCCTCTCTGTTCCCCCCCCCCTCAGCACTCGCACCCCCTAACCTAACTCAGCCCCATTCCCTCCCCCTCCTCAAACCCTTTCCTGGTGGTGGAGCATGGAGTGCTGAGGGGAGCAGGGAGCATCTGAGTGTGCTGGGGGTGGGGGAGCAGAGAGGCCGCAGTGCTGGGGTTAGGGGTAGGGGTGCTGAGGGTGTAGCAGAGATAGAAGTTGGAGGTGGTGGGTGTGTAGCAGTGGGTGCGGTGCATGTCATTTAAACACTGGCCACGCCAGGGATTAGCCATTCCCCTGTTTTAATCCCAGTTTATACACCCGTAAGCACTTTGCGTATATATCCTATCAGTTTCTATATATACATGCTCCTTCAGGACTTTTTTGAGTTCTATAAATCTAGACCCTTGTGGGGTCTTGTACATGCAGCTCCACGGGCTGTCTTTACAAAAGTTCCAGCCCTTCACTGGGCTCCTTGCTGGCCCTCCTGGGCCCTTTGATCCACTAGCCCTTCTCAGCTTTAGCCTGTTTTCAAAAGTCCCAAGGCTCAGTGGCCTCCAAGCCCCAGCCTGTTCCTGGGCTCTAATCAGCCACCCATAGAGTCCAGCCCCTTACCGGGCTCAACCATGTGGGGCTCCAGCAAAAGCACAGTGGCTGGTAGTGGTAGTGCACTTGTGACTGGGGTGGCTAGGTTATTTTATGATTATCTCCATATTCCATTGATATGCTTTTCCTGTAAAATATTTTAAGTTATCTATTGTTTTAGTTAACACTTTTTATATTGGTAGCAGATTAGCAGTAGCTTTAACTGCGTTTCCTTATAGGTGTATCACACTGGCAGAACCTCTGAACTCCTGTTCCAAAAATCCATACAAAAAGACGCATATAAATGCAAGTAAATGCAAATATTAAAATCACAAATGCAAATAATTGACCCTGTACACAGGGTCTGTGGTCTGTAATTGTGTCTGTTGTTCCATCAGAACAGTCTTTTTTCAAGTGGCAAAAGGATAACATTCACACCCTAGAATTGCACACTTGAAAGGTGAAAAATAATGTGGCAAAAAATCAAACTTTGTGTTGATCTCTAGTATCTTACTCTTTGGCAGATTTGCCAAGGCATTTGTACTAGCCTGTTTCAGGAACTCCCTGTTAGGTCTGTTTATTGTACCTCTGTACATCCGTACCTGCCCTACATTTGCTCAGTTTATATATTTCTACTGGCTGTGCTACATGCCTGAGGAAGGGCCACGTGTGGTCCAAAAGCTTGCTTATTTCCACCAACAAAAGTTGTCTAACAAAAGATATAATTTGAACCACTTTGTCTCTGAAATTCTTATTAGGCAGACAAAGTATTGAATACTTGAGGTGTTTTTAAGCCAGCCGTGTAGCTATAGTAGGTGCAGCTGCACTGGGACCCATGAGCCTAGGGGGTGGGGCACATGCATGTAGAGTGCATATCCATGCTGGAGTGGATTACCCCAGCAAGGGGTCTATTCCGTCTTCTGCACACTAGCTACGCCCCTGTTTTAACCTGCATCTTATTTGTGCAAGAGGCTTCAGAGGCATAGCCACTATGCATATGTTGTTTGTACCCTGACAGCCAATCAAATACTTGGATTAATTTTATCATACGATACGAACATTCTTGCTTAACGTACTGCTTATAAAAGCAGATTCATAGTAAACCCAACTGGGGCATAAGAGCAGCTTTTAATAATTTGATTTTATTTTTACTTTATTTCTTAAGAAAATACTTAAGTGCCTCACTCAGTATTAGATGGTTCAACTTGTATTACTTTCTCAGAGCTTGCGTGGCCTCTGTTGCCCTCTTACAGCAAGAGCTCATGATGGGTTTGCCACTCTCATGAGCTACAGAATTTCAAGCCATTGACACAGATGGGCTTTTGTGTGTGTGTATGTATGTGTGTGTGTGTGTGTGTATATATATATATATATATATATATATATATATATATATATATATATATATATATATATATATATACAAGAAATGTGAGTCTTATTAGCAACTTGTGGGTGTTTTAGACTATAGAACACCCCAAAAGGACCTTTTTAACTTATGTTGTAAGGTACATGATTGAAACTTGTGCCAATTTGTGTAGAAATGTGTCCTGACATACAAAACATAAAATCTGACAGTTATTGTGGGCCATACTGAAATCAGACACTTTCAAAAGTGCCTCCCCCCCCACCCCCAATACCTTCCTTTTATGTCATTGGGTTCATGGCAAAAAACAATGCTAAATTTGTGTGGAAGTGTGTCCTAACATAATAAAATATAAAGACTGACAGTGTCCGTCCCCCCCCCCAAAATCAGGCATCCTTTAAGGGGGGGTCTTCCCCCCCATTAAGGCTGTTTGCTCATCTTATAAAGGTACATGATTAAAAACTGTGTATTTTGTGTGAAAACATTTTTTGTCACCTAAGGACTAACAAGATTTTAATGGAAGATACCCAAATCAGATGTTCTCTTAAGTGTAACCCAACCCCCCCCAATATCTTGAGTTTTACATCATAAGGTTTACGGCTGAAACCAATGCTAATTTGTGTGGCAATATGCCCTGATACATAAAATAGACTTTCGGACATTATTTTGGGGACGGACCAACCAAAAGGCATGTCTTTAATGATGATATTTGGGGAATATCCTACACAGCATTGAAAGTCTTCATCTATCACATGGAGAGGGCCCTTCCTCAATTATCTTTTTGTCAGTTTCATACAAAATATATGGAGACAATGAAATCAAGCAAACAAATTTAGTGAACAGCTTTTTCTCATTACAGTAACAGTGTGATATATAGGGGTGTGCATGTCATTTTCGTTATATCAATAAAGAAAATTAAATTTGTCATTATCGTTATTGCAATAATGAAAATGACAAAAATAATAATGAAATCAATAACTATAACGAAAGTCGTTATAAATTTTGTTATTACCTGGCAGCCTGACAGGTGCTTTTTGGAGGGAAATGTGGAGAAGGGATAAGGGAGTAGACCTCTGAGCCAAAAAAGTGTTGAACTCTTGAACTGGGAGGGGAAGGACCTGATGGATGTATCTTTGGCCAATGAGCAGGGCAAGCAGGTCCCACCAGTTGAATGGCACCCTGTGATTCCTCAATGCCTCTGCCTCCCAGAACCAATCAGGAGGGCTCTGGGGGAGGGCATTATATTGTAGGGCTAAGCTCTCTTGCTTGTCAGGGTACGTTTGCAAAAGCTGCTGGTGCTTGCACTACAAATCCTCCCATATAATCCCATTCCGTTCCCTACCACCCAATCTCTATTCCTTAGGTACACATGTATAAAGAGATAGTGGTAGTATAGTTGAAAAATAGATTAGATAGATGGATTATAGATATAGAATAGAGAGAGATTAGAGATAGTAGATATACCTTGAGTTTTCCTTTTCCCTTTCCCTGTCTGTCTCCCGCTGCCCATATATTATACAGATATTAGTTGTGTATTTATATATAAATTAGATACTAGGCTGTTTTATTATGTATATTAGGATTATAGGATAGAAATATTTTGTATTGTACATAGGTGAGGTTTAGCTTAGACTCTGTATATATTATATAAACAAAACTACATATTGTGTACAGTATATATTATTTTGTGTAGTTCTTTCTGTATCACAATGAGAAGGGGAAGGAGTTCAACTTCTGACAATTCTTCTTTGACACACAAAATCAATACCGATACCAATAACGATACCAAAAATAAAACCTTTGTTTGAAATTGGTACCGATACCAATAATGAAAATGATAACGAAAAACGACATGGGACCCTGGTGCACATCCCTGGTCATGTATAAATGATGTATGTCATTAATAAGTCAAATACATTCTACTGAGCAGCCAAAATGAACTCTCGGTTTTCTATGCAGAATACTGAAAATGTTATGCATAGAAAACCGTGAACGTTACGTGAGACACACATAGTATCTTGTTAAAACACTCAACAAATTCAGTTGAACATGTTACATATCCTCTTCAGATACATAATTTTCATCATCCTCACTCCCAGGACCACTTATCTGGAGATCACTACCCTCACCCTCCTTAGCAGTACTTCCACACCATTCGTTGTTGGCTCTAAGAAAAATGTCCTCAAGCGATGATGGGGTTTGCTCTCCCTCAAACCAACGGGGAACATACTTTCATCAACTAGTTCCCAGCTGTTCTGTTGTGTGGGAGGAAATTAGTGGATGGCTCTCAGTTGCCTTGTTCCAAAATCCACATACTAGATTGGTGCACCAAATTTTCAGATGTATGACAGACGCGCATGGAGGAATGGCATGTATTTCCTATTGTATGCATATATTTTTTGGCCATCTTTGTTCCTAATGTATTGATTTTGAGTTTCAATATATTAACTTTCTGTTTCAATGTATTGAACTTGTGTTTTACTGCATTGATTTTTAAAATCAGTTTCTATATGTACCCTGGTTCAGGCTGAGGTCTCCTCAGCTGTGTTCCAGTGAACTTTTTTTAAACTTCTCAGTGAACCTTTCACCGTATCCAAGGACACAGAAAAAAATGGCTAAAGTTGAAGGCCAGATCAAGGGCCTTATCAGTCTGTGTCTAAATGACAAATGGTACCAGCCATGAACATCTCCAAAGTGAGAACTTTTAAGTATTAATTTTTCCTAGCTAGCACATCTGCTTCAGTTAATTGGTTAAAAAACCTTGAAGCTGTGGTCAGTTCTCTCTGTAATTTGACAATTAATTTTGATGGAAATATGAGGTTTTGTTCAAACTTTGAAGGAAATCTGACTCTCTGTTCAGCCTCAGAATTAAGAGAGCCAGTTAGAATCCTGTGTATTTCCATGCTAACTGATGTCATCAGCATCACTGCTCAGGAATGTCAGCTTCTGGCAAACTTTGCTTTAAGAAGGGAGACACTAGCTTTGCTTTTTCAGATTGAAATCCTACACTAT
>QEPC01010811.1:455743-486092 GCA_003113815.1 Sphenodon punctatus
TCTGCTCTGCCACTTCCATTCCGCCATGGCCTCCAAATACTGGGATAGCACTGAGATAGCAGGGTCTGGGTCCGCTGAAAAAGAGAGGTACAGCTGAGTATTATCAGCATATTGGTGACAGCGCACCCCGAACCCCCTCACGACCTTCCCCAGGGGCTGCATATAAACATTAAACAATAATGGAGACAGAATCGAACCCTGCGGAACGCTGCATGATAAGACGCAGGAGGAAGATGTCTCCTCCCCCAGCACCACCTGCTGACTTCTCCCCAAGAGGAATGAACGGAACCATTCAAGAACAGTCCCATCCAGACCCCCCAGGTCATGCAGCCGTCTCAACAGCAGCCCATGGTCCACGGTGTCAAAAGCAGCCGAGAGATCTAGCAGGATGAGAAATGTTGAACATCCTGCATCCATCTCCCGGCGGAGATCGTCGACCAAGGCCACCAACGCCGTCTCGGTGCCATAGCCGGGGCGGAACCCAGATTGAAACGGGTCTAGGAAACCGATGCTGTCCAGATGCGCCTGGAGCTAGAGTGCCACTGCCCGTTCAATAACCTTCCCTAAAAAGGGAAGGTTAAAGACAGGTCAGTAACTGGCGAGGGCGTCCACGTCCAACGATGGTCTCTTCAGCAGGGGGCGCACCACAGCCTCCCTTGCTGCAAGGACACATTCACTACCTCCACCAGCACCGTCCCCAGCGTCTCCCTGGAGGCTTTCACCAACCAGGACGGGCATTGATCGAGTTCACAACAAGTGGCCCTCACAGACCCCAGGATATCCGCCGCATCAGCTGGCGTCACTTCCTGAAACTCCCACCACAAAGATGGACCAGACGGGGCCTCCATCACCTCGCGCTCTCTACCTACTGCCTCTAATCTGGCTGCAAAGTTGCTCTGAATCCGACCGATCTTGTCCGCGAAGTAGCTGACAAATTCCTCACAGCAGGCCTGGGACACGTCCCCATCCAGGTGGAGCGAGGCCGGACTAACCAACGCCCGCACCACCCGAAACAGCTCCGCCGGGCGTGACTTCGCGGACGCTATGAGGACAGCAAGGAATTCCTTCCTCGCTGTCCTCACAGCCTCAACATAGGACCGCAAATGGGCCCTCTGGAGGAGTCGGTCGGAGTCAGAGCGAGTACGCCGCCAGCATCGCTCCAGCCTCCTGCCTACCTGCTTCATACACCGCAGCCCCTCGGTAAACCAAGGGGCCCTGCGGTGGCAAAACCAAGGCAGAGGGCGTCTCAGAGCCACCCTGTCGATAGCCTCCCCCAGCAAGATGTTCCAAGACTGGACCAGGTCATTGACAGAGTGACCGTCCAGGACTGAGTTCGTTCATGGACAATATTGTTTAGTTACCATACGTAGTGCAAACAAATGTCTCCCTCTCAAGACATACTATTTCTTCCACTTCTTGTTTTGTACCCAATGAGGCGAAGGCTTTCTGGACCTTTTAATTCTTTTCAAGGATGGTAAATGGCTTCACCTTCCTTGAAAAAGTGGCAGTATATTCTTATCCAGCAAATGCATGAAAAGCAGGAATGGCTTTGCATGATGACAAGCCCAACTGGTTTGCAAGAACTGTCATATCAACATAACGGAGTGTGTTTTTAGATTGCAACCCTACTTCTAGCCACACATTTGTGCCTCTAGCGATTTTCTCCATATTTTGAAGAATGATAGCCATCACATCTGTGTCTGATGTTCGAATCACAACATTTTTTGGAAGACAAATCTGATCCAAGTGGAAAACCATACATGAGTCTGCCTCTCTATGACTGCTCTCAAGTAACTCCTCTTCCTTTCAAGTGAATTTTCCACATACACTCCTAAATGAATAGCACAGATTATTACATGTAACGTACACTACCTTTGTGCCAAGAATGGTGGAAAAGCTGTCATCTTGCCAGTTGTCAACAAAGTATGAAACCAAAGATTGTTTGAAGACGTCATTCCTGAGTGCCTTGAGAGAGGGTGAAAACAGACATGATGCTAACCACCCTTTACCCACCCTTGGTGGTTATTTATGCATGTTGCAGGGCTGTATTGGTGCCCTATGCAGCCCTGAAACATGCATAAATGACCACTAAGGGTGGTTAAAAGGTGGTTAGCGTCATGTCTGTTTTCACCCAAGTCAGCTGGTCTTTTCTGAGTGGCACCAGAAATCATGAATTGAAATCCTCTATCTTCCAGGTCACTCCTTTTGNTCTGCTCTGCCACTTCCATTCCGCCATGGCCTCCAAATACTGGGATAGCACTGAGATAGCAGGGTCTGGGTCCGCTGAAAAAGAGAGGTACAGCTGAGTATTATCAGCATATTGGTGACAGCGCACCCCGAACCCCCTCACGACCTTCCCCAGGGGCTGCATATAAACATTAAACAATAATGGAGACAGAATCGAACCCTGCGGAACGCTGCATGATAAGACGCAGGAGGAAGATGTCTCCTCCCCCAGCACCACCTGCTGACTTCTCCCCAAGAGGAATGAACGGAACCATTCAAGAACAGTCCCATCCAGACCCCCCAGGTCATGCAGCCGTCTCAACAGCAGCCCATGGTCCACGGTGTCAAAAGCAGCCGAGAGATCTAGCAGGATGAGAAATGTTGAACATCCTGCATCCATCTCCCGGCGGAGATCGTCGACCAAGGCCACCAACGCCGTCTCGGTGCCATAGCCGGGGCGGAACCCAGATTGAAACGGGTCTAGGAAACCGATGCTGTCCAGATGCGCCTGGAGCTAGAGTGCCACTGCCCGTTCAATAACCTTCCCTAAAAAGGGAAGGTTAAAGACAGGTCAGTAACTGGCGAGGGCGTCCACGTCCAACGATGGTCTCTTCAGCAGGGGGCGCACCACAGCCTCCCTTGCTGCAAGGACACATTCACTACCTCCACCAGCACCGTCCCCAGCGTCTCCCTGGAGGCTTTCACCAACCAGGACGGGCATTGATCGAGTTCACAACAAGTGGCCCTCACAGACCCCAGGATATCCGCCGCATCAGCTGGCGTCACTTCCTGAAACTCCCACCACAAAGATGGACCAGACGGGGCCTCCATCACCTCGCGCTCTCTACCTACTGCCTCTAATCTGGCTGCAAAGTTGCTCTGAATCCGACCGATCTTGTCCGCGAAGTAGCTGACAAATTCCTCACAGCAGGCCTGGGACACGTCCCCATCCAGGTGGAGCGAGGCCGGACTAACCAACGCCCGCACCACCCGAAACAGCTCCGCCGGGCGTGACTTCGCGGACGCTATGAGGACAGCAAGGAATTCCTTCCTCGCTGTCCTCACAGCCTCAACATAGGACCGCAAATGGGCCCTCTGGAGGAGTCGGTCGGAGTCAGAGCGAGTACGCCGCCAGCATCGCTCCAGCCTCCTGCCTACCTGCTTCATACACCGCAGCCCCTCGGTAAACCAAGGGGCCCTGCGGTGGCAAAACCAAGGCAGAGGGCGTCTCAGAGCCACCCTGTCGATAGCCTCCCCCAGCAAGATGTTCCAAGACTGGACCAGGTCATTGACAGAGTGACCGTCCAGGACCAAAGTTAACTCCCGCAGGACTTCCTGGAACCATTGAGGTTCCTTCAGCCGCCGAGCGCGGACCATCCTAACTGGTCCTTCCTCCTTCTGAGGGGTGTGTGCGGAGAGATTGGCCTGAAAGAGATAATGGTCCGTCCATGACAAGGGCACTGCTGTAACCTCCCCCACAACCGGACCCCCCGCCTCAAGGCCAGAGTTGAAGATCAGGTCGAGGATATGTCCCTCCACGTGGGTTGGGCAGATAACCCCCCGGGACAAATCCATGGTTGCCATGGCGGCCATGAATTCTCGCTCAGCCCCAACAAGAAGCGATCTTCTTAAAATAGAAATGTTTTTTAGATCATGTAACTTTGATTCGCTATCAATACCATTCTATGTAAGCTACTGATATTTTCTATTTAAATTTAAGTAAACTATGCCTATATTTTAAGTCTCATGTTCCATTTATTTATTACTATATTGTCATTTTACAATACTTGCTTTGCTAGCTTGGCATCAAAGTAAAGTGTAAACTCATTTTATACAACTTGGAAAAGAGTGGCCCAGTCCAGTTAGACCAGATCTGCTGGGAAACATAGCTCTCTTTCCTTTTGTAAAAAAGAGACACACAACGCGACAGAAAGTGAGCTGCCATTGATCCCTTTTGATTGCTGCCATGGGACAACCTCCCTTGGATTTGTACATTTTTAGAATGTGTCAAGACTGAGTTCGTTCATGGACAATATTGTTTAGTTACCATACGTAGTGCAAACAAATGTCTCCCTCTCAAGACATACTATTTCTTCCACTTCTTGTTTTGTACCCAATGAGGCGAAGGCTTTCTGGACCTTTTAATTCTTTTCAAGGATGGTAAATGGCTTCACCTTCCTTGAAAAAGTGGCAGTATATTCTTATCCAGCAAATGCATGAAAAGCAGGAATGGCTTTGCATGATGACAAGCCCAACTGGTTTGCAAGAACTGTCATATCAACATAACGGAGTGTGTTTTTAGATTGCAACCCTACTTCTAGCCACACATTTGTGCCTCTAGCGATTTTCTCCATATTTTGAAGAATGATAGCCATCACATCTGTGTCTGATGTTCGAATCACAACATTTTTTGGAAGACAAATCTGATCCAAGTGGAAAACCATACATGAGTCTGCCTCTCTATGACTGCTCTCAAGTAACTCCTCTTCCTTTCAAGTGAATTTTCCACATACACTCCTAAATGAATAGCACAGATTATTACATGTAACGTACACTACCTTTGTCCCAAGAATGGTGGAAAAGCTGTCATCTTGCCAGTTGTCAACAAAGTATGAAACCAAAGATTGTTTGAAGACGTCATTCCTGAGTGCCTTGAGAGAGGGTGAAAACAGACATGATGCTAACCACCCTTTAACCACCCTTGGTGGTTATTTATGCATGTTGCAGGGCTGTATTGGTGCCCTATGCAGCCCTGAAACATGCATAAATGACCACTAAGGGTGGTTAAAAGGTGGTTAGCGTCATGTCTGTTTTCACCCAAGTCAGCTGGTCTTTTCTGAGTGGCACCAGAAATCATGAATTGAAATCCTCTATCTTCCAGGTCACTCCTTTTGTCTTGCTCATGATCTTTGATAGATGGTGAAACGGTTCTGTCAAACAATGTCAATTTGCTCAGCTGGTATGCAGTACAGTTTCCATAAAACATGGAGAGAGCTGACCAAACGTGACTGGCAGTTCTCCAAGGAGATGGAGAAAAAACATTGTATATACAATCCACAGTACTTGGTGGCTCACTTCTAACAGCGTTCTAGTTGCCTCAAGAGTGGATTTGTCACATTTGTTCATCATACCAACAATATGACACAAAGCAAGTGATATGGGAGTCAGTGGATACTGCAGCACTTGTGCCATGTCCACTTTTCTCTCAAATGCAATGTATAAAATTCTCCCCATTAGGTCTTTCTCCAGCTTCATTTGAAGGATTTTTCCATCAACATGTTTTTTCTTTGTCTGCATACCTTCTGAAGCAAAAGTAGACACCTGTTGCATGATGGGCTTTTCAAATCTTGGAGGATCTATTGCACACTCCGTGATCAATGTTTTCTGATAACTGTCACCAATTTCTTTGGCATTCAGCTTGAAATCCCTGGTTGCAGTTGATGCAGCTTTTCCAGAATGGATATTGAAGAGGTAATCCTTATTCACACTGCCATCAAATGGATTGAGGTATTCTTTGATGCCTTTAGTCACTGCCCACATATCCTTTGTGTTCTTTCTGATTTAGTGCGATTGAAGCTCTCGGGATATATTACTTCTTTTATTTTATTTTTTTCCATTTTTACCCTGTCCCCCTCGCAAAAGCGACTCAGGATGGCTTACAATTGTTTTTATTCAATCAATTCAATAAAAATACATACATACATACATACATACATATTAGCCACAAAAACACTAAAACTAAAATCTACTGTGCATAAAAATCCCTCCCCCACCCCCGCCAAATGCCTGACGAGCCAGGTTTTACAGCTTCGTTGGAAGGCAAGAAGATCTTGGCTGACGCGAACCTCCACTGGAAGGGAATTCCAGCTGCCTAGAACACCCTCTTGTCTGTCTGAACCCTCCGATAGCGCGGGACTCTTATAACGTTTATAATGCTTCTGAGAACTGGTTTCCTGTTAAGAAGAGGCCCTCACTACACGTGTGGTGTACACACACAGGTACAGTATTGCCTGTAATCAACAGGGATGATGGGAGTTGTAGTATGAGGGAAGAGGAAGCAGGAAGAATATTGGGGATCAAGCAACAGAAGGAAGTAGGTGCTACCCTCAATTGGTTCCTCCCAGGAAACACACCACCACCTGTCCACTACTAGTAGGCCTATGACAACAGGAAGTGGGAAATAAGGAAAACTGCCTGGGCCTAGACAGAGGATGAAAACAGACATGACGCTAACCACCCTTGGTGGTTATTTATGCGTGTTGCAGGGCTGCATAGGCCACCAATACAGCCCTGCAACATACATAAATAACCACCAAGGGTGGTTAA
Source organism: Sphenodon punctatus (assembly GCA_003113815.1). Classification (NCBI taxonomy): domain Eukaryota; kingdom Metazoa; phylum Chordata; class Lepidosauria; order Sphenodontia; family Sphenodontidae; genus Sphenodon; species Sphenodon punctatus. Next base: position 462,296 of record QEPC01010811.1, read on the forward strand.
AGGGTGGTTAGCGTCATGTCTGTTTTCACCCAGAGTTAGAAAGCTGTAAAGCAGTAGCTGTACAAATTTTAGTTAATTAAAAAAAAACAAACCTGTTTTCATTGAATTTTCTAAGTTTCCCTCCTCCCACCCTATGGCAATAGAATATAGTGTTAGGGATATCTTATGTTCTCCTGGCCTGGACAAAGGAAGCCAGACCTAACTTCGGTCAAGCAAAGGCAAAGAGCAGAGAGATGGTCCAGAACAGCCAGCAGGCCTGAGATTGTGATGGAATTCAAGCTGAGATGACTCAACATGTGGATAAGGCCCCATCAGCATACTAACAAAGGCATAGCCAGACAAGTATCTTCTCCTGGCACCGCCACACATGCTTAACAAAGTCTCCTGCTGAACAACTGGAGTTGACAAATGAAACCCATTGTGAACAGATAAGTGGGACATTTGCAACTCTGCTACTGACTTCCAGGCCAGGAAAAGAACAATCAAGGAAAGATACAGATGTTAATATGCTAAGGGCCCTTCCTCCCAGGAAGACGTTCTTCTGATATGCTAAAGAACTGTGTGATGTCACCATGACATGGCATCTGGCTATTACTGACCTGTACCTCAGAACTGTATAAAAGAACCTGGTCATACAACATGACTTTGGGTGAAGGCTAGTGGTCACCAGTTGGTGAATCACGTGGTTTCACTCCCTTCCAGACCTTGCACACACGGATCACAACTTGTCTTCGCTCGCCAGCAGCTCTACTCTCCAGCACCAAAGGGCCCTCTCTCAGTCTTTTCCCTGAATCAGCCTGCGTGCTTCCAGGATTTGGCCAGTCACAGGACACGTAAGATATCTTTATCTGGGGACTATCTGTATAATACTGTGTGTGTAGTATAATCCTGCCAAGAATAGAAAACCAAGGTGTGCCGTTCCAATAAAGTTTTGTTTTGTACCACATTGGAGTGGTGTTTTATGACGATCTCGATCCCAATAATTTATTAGTAACATTTGGTGGAGAATGTCGGGGAAGGGAAACTGAGGCAGAGTTGCTAATTGTCAGGTCCAAAGGGAAAATTTGAAGAACTCTGACTCTCAGGGACCCTTTTGTCGTCGTTTTAAGGTTCACGGGCACTGCTGGTTCAGTGTTTAAGCGTGTTGTATTTTTGGAGACATACCTGGTTTCTAGATCTTTGCATTATTATATTTATCGCTCTATATATTGATATCTATGGCTTGGTTCAGAAAGAAATGTACTGGAGGGGTCCCCTCAGAAGGGTGGGAGAAAGTTCAGAAACTGCCAGCTATCTCACAAACTGTTGCAGAGAGTGGTATTTGCCCATGGGTGAAAGATGCATTGTGCTCCCCAGTTACACAGGAACAGCTCTGTGACATGTGGGAAAATTTTTTGCTGTTGTACAAACCTAAATCTAAAGATAAATTCTCAGCCTTGTTGTGGCTTTTTCAACTAGCTATAGAAAAGTTACAAAAAGAATGCTCTGATTTAAGAGAAGAAAACAAATCAATAGAGGCTGAGAATTGTCACTTGAAACACAAATTGACAGAAGGTCAAAACTGGAAAAACGAGACAACAGCCAAAAATCTCCTGCAAGTCCATCAGCTGACCAGACTTGAAAATCATAACAGCCAGTTACAGCTTGAGAGACAGACACAGGCAGACATGATTTCACGTCTTCAAACACGCTTGCAAGAAAGTCAAGCTGCCACTAGGGCTGTCATGCAAAGATTAAGAGAAATAAAAATGGGGGAGGGAAATTCAAATCATTCTGCTTGTGAAGCTAAAATCTCAGCTCTCACTAAACAATTGGAAACCAGAAAAGGTCTCATAGCTGCAGCCCAGTCCAAACCAATACACTTATGCAGGTCTATTGACCCAGATGAAACCCCAACTTCTGAGGAAGAAGATCTGGTGGATGAGATATGCACACAAAATATTCCCCAAGAAATAGCGAATGCCCCACCTATCCCTGAACCCCCTGACAAGATTGCAGTAATAACCACCCAAACCAGAGTTAAACAGAAGGGGGAGGAAGAACAGACCACCACTACCACTATAGACACACCTATGTCACAAGCAGAAATTAAAGCTGCTGCTGGCACTCTGGGACCCCTGAATAAAAAAACTCTTTTAGATTGGTTTGCAAAAGCAGCCCAATATAATATGTGGACTGCCACAGATCTTAAAGTAATTGCTATGGCTGCAGCGGATGCTAATATCTGGCCAGACATCAACCAAGCTTTTGCCAAAGGTAATGAGTCAAAATTAACCCTTAATCAGGTAATTAGAAATATTGTCAAAGAGTTTCACACTGCAAGAGGTGCAGCCCAGCGTTACCATACTGACACACAAACCCCAGGGGAATCTGTAAGAAAATATGTGCTTAGACACCAGCTCCTAGCTATTGCTGCTGATCTAATAGATGAAGACGGGGTTTTCCAAATTAAGGATTTAAATTGGGACCAAAAATGGTTTATGCAGAGTGTGTATGATGGGCTAAGTCTACACACCCAAATGGCCATGGGGACACCTGATTTTGATCATGAAGAATGGAAACTAGAGGAATTAATTAATAAAGCTAGGTTAGCTGAGTCTTTAGCTGAAAGGTGGCAGGAACAAAACACCAAAAGTAAAAATTCCTCCAAAGCCTCCCCGGAGTATAGACAGGCTCTCTCCTACACAAATACAGGAATGCCCCCCAATTATGCTCACGATCACACAGCAGGGAAATGTTCCCCATGCCAGCCCAGGGACTTTTATCCCTTCCCCTGGGATGTCCAGGCTCCTGTAGGGTCCCCCAGGAGTCCCCCTCCATGGCCAGGTTTCCAGCACGGGGCTTGGAGTGAAATACAGGCATTCACTAACTTGTTTTGGGGAATGTATTTCACCCATCTCTCCATGTGGCTCCCCCATTCTGCCCTAACCAGCAACAGTGGTCCCTGGCCCCTACAAGCGTAATCCAGCCTGAAGCAAGCCCCCCCTTTTGTGTGTTTGTGTGTTAAGGAGGGAAATACAGAACAGTGTTGTTGGAAATGTAGTAGGTATAAGGAAAAGATTTTAAGGATGGTTCTTGAAGGATAGGATGAACACTGGCTAAATGGGCATGGTGTAGCATCCATGCAAGGAGGAATTACATGTAAGTTGGAAAGAAGGCTAGAGAAAGTGTTTAAAAAGGGTAACAAAGATTGCTTTTATTGTTGTGATTGGTAGGGTTGTCTTTTAGGTAGTCTGTTTAGGTGTTCTGTTAAAAATAGGGCCTCATCTACACTGTTTTTGCCAGCAAGGGCTAAAACTGTCTGTAAGGAGGAATAAAAGCAGCAGTCTCAAAAATCCTGCCATTTACCATGCTTCTGTGCTGATATGAGTAATTTGTGTGTGCTTGACTATGTGGGATGTATGAGATAGGGTGTATGTATATTTGTATGCTCGAGGAGATCCCCATGCGGGTATGTGTGTGCGTGACTTTGCCTGAGTGCCCTGAGATAGGGGTGTGTGACAAAAATTTGTGTGAGCACATGTGCAAGTGTAATGAATGTTTTATTGAAAGCTTGTGTAAGTGGGTGCGCCTGCTATGTATGTATGTTTGAGGATTCCTACAAATCAGTGCTGGAGCAGGCAGCCATTATGCATGGGTTGTCTACAAAAGTAATACTGTTCGTGCTCTTACAGTATTAAAAGGGGGAGGATTTATATAATTCCAGTGATTAGTTTCATGAATTGACTATGGGAGTCACCCTTAATTAGGCCTTGCAGAGGTCAGATCTCTTTATTTCTTACAGAAGCAAGAAGGCGGACTTGGAAGACAACAAACTAAGGAACCAACCACAGTTTTTATTTTATTTCATTTATGTGCGTGTGTGTTATGCCATGGCTGTTTGTCACTCAGTGTTGTATGTCTTTCTATGTGATGTCACTAAACCTTCAGTTAATTTCTTCACCACCACTTGTTTATCTATGCTTTGTAGTTTGTTTTTTTTTATTTACAATTTTTCTCTTAACCATCCTCTGACCCTGTCCAATGACAATATCAGCAAACATCACCCCCAATGTTCTCCTTTTGTATCACCACTTTTTCAGGCTTGGATACACTCCCTATAGACTCAGTCCACAACCTCTCACAGGGACTGAAACAAATTGGGGTAACCCTTCCAGACTGGAATCAAATTATGTTACAAGGAATTATAGCCTCAGAAGCAGCTCTCAACTTGTTAGGAATACCAAATTTTCTGTTCTTGGTACTCAGTGGCAGGAAAAGATCTCTCATTATGCTGGACAATATACTTGGCAGCCTCCACATGGAACCCATGCACCCTCATCTGTGGGCAGTATCCTCAATCAAAGAAAATCTTAACACTAATTGGATTAAGGTAATCACATAATATCTCCATGCACCAAGGAGATATTATCCTTACCATACAAACTGTAACCCCCAAAGGAAGTCATTTTGGGGCATGTGCCATACAGGCACAGCAAATTTTCAATTTGGAAGAACAATGTGCAACTTAGAAGGCTGCTATGTACTATTACTGCCCAAGCCATATCACCAGTGCTATTACAATAACAGAACATATTCCTGTATGATTTCCCCCATAAGCAACCAATGACCCACAAGTATACACTTTAGGAAATAAATGTTTTTATGTAACAGCATCCCCTGGAATTCCCGTATGTTATAATGAATTATTTGTGCACACTACCCCAAACACTGGATTCATGTTCACGTGTAATGTAACTAAAAAGTATAATAATTATTAGTCTTGGATGTTGGGCCAAACACGCAATGGCTATGCTTCCACAAAGAGCAATCTATGACCTCCAACCTTAAGTAGATATAGTAATTATTTGTGATGGGTTTTATTTAATTTATTTGTCTGTTTCATGGTTTACTGTGTTTTTGGGCTTGTTCTTGCACCTCATCCTTGTTTTAGTTTAATAAGTTGTGAAATGCAGTATGTGATTTTTGAAGCATTGCTCTGACCCCTGTCAGCCACCCTTTCTGGTTCCCAGAAAGGAACTGCATTGTTCAGTTGGTAAAAACGCGTCAGATGGGCTTGACCATGCTCATATTGATGTTAAGACAGGTACAGCCAGGAAAGTTTTAGTATGGCACACTATCCCTTTCCCTCAACCAATGTCCCAATTTTGTTTTAATCAATAGACTGTGTTTTAATCATTGGTATAGTTATTTGTTATAGTATTAATGATCTTAGGCAGAATAATTTATAACACAATGGTTTTAGTTTAAACAATTATAACAGCTTTGCAAGTGGGGTAGCGCCCCCTGCTGCGCAAAGTCCATGCCAAAAATGGTGTTCACCTCATCCTGTACTTTCAGTGCACGGTCAGTACTGAATGATGTGACCCAATCACACCGCCATGAAACACCGTTTTGGTAAAGAAGTGATGGTAAAGATCACTTCCAACGAGGGTTAAGTGCTGGTAACCTCTGACCCCGCCCACACACTCATGAACCAAAGATGTATCAAACATTCTCTGTTACCATACCAATTTTATGTCATGATTTCCATTTCTCACCTTATTCAAATAATCACGTTGTATTTTCTATTGAACCACCTCATGTAATCTACACACCAATTTTTCTAGACTTGGCAGTTTTTGTAATTTTTTTATGATACGGTTTTAAACGTATCACAGGGGGGAATGTGGCAATAGAATATAGTGTTATTGATATCTTATGTTCTCCTGGCCTGGACAAAGGAAGCCAGACCTAACTTCGGTCAAGCAAAGGCAAAGAGCAGAGAGATGGTCCAGAACAGCCAGCAGGCCTGAGATTGTGATGGAATTCAAGCTGAGATGACTCAACATGTGGATAAGGCCCCATCAGCATACTAACAAAGGCATAGCCAGACAAGTATCTTCTCCTGGCACCGCCACACATGCTTAACAAAGTCTCCTGCTGAACAACTGGAGTTGACAAATGAAACCCATTGTGAACAGATAAGTGGGACATTTGCAACTCTGCTACTGACTTCCAGGCCAGGAAAAGAACAATCAAGGAAAGATACAGATGTTAATATGCTAAGGGCCCTTCCTCCCAGGAAGACGTTCTTCTGATATGCTAAAGAACTGTGTGATGTCACCATGACATGGCATCTGGCTATTACTGACCTGTACCTCAGAACTGTATAAAAGAACCTGGTCATACAACATGACTTTGGGTGAAGGCTAGTGGTCACCAGTTGGTGAATCACGTGGTTTCACTCCCTTCCAGACCTTGCACACACGGATCACAACTTGTCTTCGCTCGCCAGCAGCTCTACTCTCCAGCACCAAAGGGCCCTCTCTCAGTCTTTTCCCTGAATCAGCCTGCGTGCTTCCAGGATTTGGCCAGTCACAGGACACGTAAGATATCTTTATCTGGGGACTATCTGTATAATACTGTGTGTGTAGTATAATCCTGCCAAGAATAGAAAACCAAGGTGTGCCGTTCCAATAAAGTTTTGTTTTGTACCACATTGGAGTGGTGTTTTATGACGATCTCGATCCCAATAATTAATTAGTAACAACCCAACCTCAAAAAAGGGGGAGAGGTGCAGGGAAGAGGCAATATGGGAAAGAAGGGTAAGACCTGCTGCACCAAGGAGCCTACTTTTATAAATAAACCTCACTGGAATTTACCTGTGCCTCATACCTCAGTTATGTGGAAAAGGATGCCTGATTGGGGGGAAGACCCCTGTCCCCCAAAACGCTGTCAGTCTTTATATTTTACTATGTTAGGACACCATTCCACACAAATCAGCATTATATTTTGCCATGAACTGAATGACTCTGTAAATGGGAGGTATTTGGGATGGGGGCACTATGAGGAGGACAAACCCGTCAAGGACTCTTGGGATTTGTGTGTAGAATTCAAAGGACTTTGTTTCAAAGCATTATTTATATTTGTCCGTGTGCCTTTTGCTATGTGTTAAATATATTTTAAATTATTGGTTTTTTTTTAGCATACTTGGTAAATCTATCCTGAATCTAAACTATGACAAAAATAAATGGAAACCCAGATATATGTTGCATTTGAATATAAAATATTTTGCAAGAAAACAATACGCTGATTTTTTTTTCATTCTTTATTTGTCAATTTCTAGAAATATTTCTTTTGCTTTAAATGTAAAAGTCTTCAAAACATTAATTTAATGGCCAGTACTGTTGTAATGCCTTGTATAACTGGGCCTTGGTTTCTGCTTTATAGTTCTGTGTAAATCTTAGCAATTTTTTCTTTTTATTTCAGGAAGGTTTGTCATTAATTGATGCTCGTAAATGGTTGAAGATCGTAAGAAGTGCAGATTGTCTATTATTTGGTTCAAAATCAAAGGTAAGTTGTAATACAGTGACACCCAACCATCACATCAGGACTTAGGCTGCTTTTCAATATTACATATGGGAGGGGAAAAACTTGCACAATTGCTATTACTGCTCTCTAATTAGCACCTGGAGAATGCACGAATTCCCTTTTATTACACGAGAACACTTGCATATTACTGGGTGCCCAAACGTAGCCGTTTCAAAGATATGTGTTCTCGCGGAATAAGGGATTAGTGTATTCTTGTAGGCACTAATCCCTGCAATTACAGACCCGTGACTGTGTAAGTTTCCCCCCTCCCGTGTAATAGTGGAACGCAGAATTAGTATCTTCTGTTTCGGAATGGATTTCTTTGTGTGTGTTTTAATAACTTATACCTGTTGGATACAGACAGTATATGGTCAGGAACCCATGTTCAGTTCACTACGTTTTCCCCATTGCTGCTGATGTAGAGAACACCGGTCTTTGTACATAGTACTGCCAATTTAATATTCAGTTTATTAAACGGCTGTAGCTTTCGCCATGGCGAAAAATAAAGATTCAAATAAATAAGAATAATAAGACATCACATTAAATGTATCAACAAAAATATACATTAAAAACATGAAGTAGATTAATCAGAATGTAGCATAAAATACCTAGCCCTGATCCCCTCAGCTATAAGGACAAAATTAAATTAAAAATAACTCAATGAATGAATTATAAGACAGCCATATCCTCTACTTCAGCTTAGGCTATTTAGTGTTCAATAATTTGGCTTTTAAATTGCGAAATTTAATTTTTGGTTCTTTTATTTGCCTTCTGCTTTATGAACTCTTAGGATTTGCTTTTTAATTCTTTTTTCTACAACTAAGGCTCTTTTTACACGGGCAGCAGTGGGTGGAGGTGGGTGTGTGTCCTTTCCTACGGACATACACCCATCTCCACCCATGGAACCTCCTCCATTTTGTTGGATGGCTCCGTGGGTGCAGATCGGTGGAAATGGGTATTATGCGAGAGTGCGCACACACCTTCACACACTGCCCATGGTGTTCATACAAGTGAACACCGATTGAACACCAATCCCCCCACCCATGCCACGCTGTTTCCATGGACGCCGCCTCGGGTCTAAAACACTCCTTCACACCCAACAGGGGGGTGGGGGAGACTTCCATGTAAAAACGGCCAAAGGTACTGTAAGTTTACTGCTACTTAAAATCACAGTTGAGGTTTTAATGTCATTGAATGATTCCAGATGCTTCAAGAAAAATGCCAAATACGGTGACACTTACAATGAAATCATGAGTCAGCAACTGTCATGGCCCCTGTGGATCCTCCCCTGTCCAGACTTGAGATGCTGGCACAGGGGTGCTCTCCCCTCTGACTCTGTCGGCTTGTTAGGGCTCAGGGGCTTGTCTTATACAGGAGTTTCCAGAGACGGCTGCTCACCCACAGATCCAGAGATGAAACGCCAGGGCAGTCTAGGGCCAGGTCGGGGGTCCCCAGTGCCATGCATTTGTGGGATGCCTACCACGCAAGACCGGGGCCGCTGCAGACCTCTTCCTTTTTCCCTTGGCTTACTTCCCCTTTTTGGTTGGCACCTCCCTTGCTGGGCAAGCCCCTGGAAGTGAATCCACACAGAGGGTTGTCTCTTCAGATACCAGGCACTGGCTACGAGAGGTCACCCCTTCCCTGGGCACAAGCCCCCTGCAGCAGTAACTCAGACGAACCTGGGTCAGCTTAAACGAACATACTTTATTAAAGAAAGGGAATGCCAGAGGACAGTCTAGGAATAGAAAAATACAAGGCAGGTCGCACAGTGAGGCTTACAGTTCCCAGTTTCATGAAGGCTGACACAGCTCTCCCAAGCTGCACACCAGCCCTCTCCTCCAGCAACCTACCCCCAACAACCTCACGTCAGCTGACCCTGCTTCAACTGCCCAACAGTTCTCTCTGCCAGCATTCCAAAGGCAGATTGAGGGGTCTCTCCCTCCAGATGAGAGATATTAACCAATCATTCAGTGGCTTCTGGGCATGCTTTACCCAGCTGTGTGAGGAAATGCCCAACCATCTCTTCCCCCCCCCTCCTTTAAAAAAAGGATGGAGTCCAGAGTTCTGCTGAACCTTGGAGGACATCCTTGTCTCCTTACACAGATTTATTCCTTTGTTGGAAATAGACCCTTTCCAAGGGTTCCAGGGGGTACCCCGTGCATCACACTATTTCCTAGAGAGGTTACTCCAATCAGGGCTCCCCTTACCTCTTCTCTTAAGGCCCTCAGGCCTGCTAGCATTGTTCTGCCGAGACCCTGGAGTGAGTGTAAAGCCACTGTAGCACCCTCTCCAGCTTGGGTCATCGTGTGCCTGCCTTTGAGCTGGGAAGGCAGGGGGCTTCCTGTGGGCTCCTACCCTGTCAGGGTCTAGGAGCCTGTGCTTTTGCCCCAAAGTCTGGCACAACCAGCACCTCTTGCAGTATTGCTTAGCTGCTTCAAAGATTCCTGGGCAGAAAAACTGCTGCCACAACCTGCGCCTGGTGTGCTTAATACCCACATGGCTAGAGCTGTAGTATGCTGCTGAGATCAGTCTTAAGTTGATAACTTTGGGGAACCACCAGCTGTCTCCACACGCTCTAAGACCCTGGGCTTCCTTGGGTCATTGTCCCATGGTAGAGGAGCCCTCCTTCCCACGTAAACTGCTCCCATCTCCCCTCGTGTGGGATTGGCTGCTTGGGGTAATTGTGCCACTGCCCTCAAACCTAGCAGAGTGGGGTCCCCAATGAGCTCCCATTGGAACTCCTTCACTGGTGCAGACACCAGAAGCTGTCCCCCCTTGCCTGCTTCTGCCCCACCCCTTACTTCTGGCTCAGGTTGCCCTGTCCCACTCTGGAGCGTGCAGGCTTCCCTGGCTGTTCCTGTGGTCCATTTTCTAGTCTTCAGGCTGACTACTCCTGTCAGACGATGCCCAACCTGGGTTTGATGGGGGCAGGGAGTCAGCCATTCTTGCAAGTTATTTCCTAGCAGGAGTGGGGACTGGTAAATGGCTCCACACCACAACATGCTTAGGATCCTCCTTACCCCCACTTTAAGTGCACGTGGGCCTCTGGTACCGCAAACGGTGCTCCCGTCAGCCTCTGGACCCAGACCTTCTTATGGGGCATCGTGGAGGCTGGATTAATCACCCCGGGCCAGGCCAAGGTAACTTTGGCTCCAGTATCTCTCCAGTCCTGCATCTGCTTCCCTTCTACTGTGACATAATGCTCCCCTGTTGTCCCTGGGGGAGGGGGGTTGCGGGTACCCACAGATGCTGGCTGTGGCTTGGCCAGCGTGGCACCCTCTGCCTCCTCTGCTGCCTCATCTCTCACGAGTCCCATTAGCATGCCCACCCCCTGGGTTACTGGTCCTTCAGCTGGGTGGGTCGTTACCCAAGGGTACTCCACCCTCGTCTGTTCTGGCAGGCCGCAGGAGTAACATAGTGGCTCAAAGCGCCCCTTTTTAAGTTAGATCTACCTGAGTCTTCTAGCAGGGGTGGTTTCTCTGGTTTGAACCTTCCAGGCCAGGGTTGTTCGTCCAAAGTGGACCAGCTCTCCAGTTCATGTATATGTCAGTCAAGTCCCCTGGCTGGCCTAGCATGCAGGTGTGAGGGACGGGGGAATGGGGAAGGAAGAAAACCTGCCCCTCGGCTCCTTGTGCACGGCTTTGCACCTGGAAAACAACCTTCAGGATCGTAGGATTGCATTGATCCGTCAAAGGGATCCTGCCGTGATCATCATCAAGGTGCTGGTAACCAGGCAGGGTGCCACAAGACCTACTTCATCCAAGAATGAAATTACCACAGTGCAGAGTGTGCATAGGGAAGCCACATAAGGTTAACCCTAGAACCCACAGACATACAAGGGAAAACTCCCAGAAACACGGGGAGTTTAGGGTAAGGGAGCCTCAGGCCCCACAGGTACGCAGGGGAAACAGGTAGTGGATGGAGAACTAGGAACCATAAGGGTCAACACGTTCTTGAGCGTCTTCTACCCACAACCACACTCCACTTCTTACCTATATTCACGCATGCAAGTAAGCACACACGTACATTCACACTAATCACTGCTAGAGTCAGGACAGAATGCTCCAAGCTGTAGCAAGGCCAGTCTCCTAGGCAGAGCACTGATTACTGGCAAGGTGTTTAGCCGGAAGTCCATTTTTTATGCTCTAGGCCCTGCCCCGGCACAGCGCCTGCTGACGCAGGTGCTCTGAGCATCATGGGAGTCCGAGATCCGTGCACATGTGCTTGGCAATGCTAGGAGCACTGTCGGAGCCTTCTGGGGCCCTGCCCCTTGTCTCCGCCATCCCCTGTGGGCCACCACCTGGTTCAGCATTGACCCTGCTGCCCTGGGACCCCCCCCAGAGGCCCAGAGGTTCTTCCAGTGTTGCTCTGGGCGGCTGCCTGCATGCCGGGGTCCCGTCGTGGCCCCCTGTGAACCCGGCAGGCACAATGCCAGGGCCTGACAGCAGGGTTCCTTGTCCGTGAGCCACATTTTCAGATCCAGGGGGTATAGGCTAAAGTATTGCTCTAGCCCAACCAGTTCATATAGGTCATCCAGGCTCTTTGCTGCATGCCTCATCCGACTGCCCACTTCTGGAGATAGCTCTCCAGCTGAGTCACATTCTCCTTATGGATCTTTCTCCCCCTGCCTCCGGATACTCCTCCATACGAGTAGCTTCTTCCTTTGACCTCCAGGAGGCAGAACGCAATGTTCTCCTTTGCGCATGCGTGCCGAGCTACCCCTTCTCCTTCCCCGCCAGTCTAATTTCTGCTTTTGGACCGACAGGAGGTTCACTGAGACGCTCCGTTGGGGGCATGCACAATGGGATATTCCCGCCTAAACAACTGAGGTGCCGAATCTTGGAGTGGAAGAGGGGAGCCGTTGCTCCTCAGGCGGGGCCGAAGGGCAAACCGTTCCCAGACACTGACGGGGGAACAGTGACAAAGCCCAGGCGAGCTTCCTCACTAGGTGCCTGGGAGCAGGGGAACCGTGCATGGAAAGGTCCCGGACTGTGCCTGCTTCCCAGTCCTAGCCACGATTCCCCCCGTCACAGAGCCGACTCCGCGGCTGTGTGAGTCAGCTCAGACCGGAACTCCCCAGAGCCGGCAGCCCCAAGTGCTCTCCTCGGGCAGCAGCACGGGGCAGTTTGCAGAACATGGCAGCAGATGAGATTACAGCCATTGACACGCAAGTACCTAGCCAGCAGGATACCTCCATAGCATCACTGTCGATATCTATGGGAAAAATCCAGGAGTCCCTGGATATTGTTCGCGTTGCAGACTAAGGGGAAGAGAAAGAGGGTTCCCGCCAAATCAAAAGGCAAAGCCCCTCAGAAATCAACTCTAAAAAAGACAGGAAGGCCGAAGGGTACACCAGGTGGCGCTATTGCCACACTTTTAGCTTCTTGGTCCTCTGGGGATAGCTCATCAGAGGACAACACCAAACGCTGCAGGACCCAGGAGCAGGCTCAAACCCAGCCTGGTGGGGATTCCTCTGAATATGAGTCTCAAGGGGAGACATCAGAGTTAAAGGAGGGGGGAGTACGTGACACCCAAGGCTGACAAAGGCAGGTAATCCCCTCACCAATATAGAGAGGAACTATTAGGGCAAATAGTAAAACCCCTAAAGTTACAGGAGAAACCCCATAAAGGATGACTCCTCTGACTCGCAGGAGGAGGAAAGAGACTACATACCCAGTATCCATGGCAGGGATCTTGGAATGCCCCTGGATAAAGCATTTGAGAGATTGGTACTGGAAGAATGGAAATCCCCCAGGATGAATAGAACCCAAGAGTCCTTATACGCCTTTTCCAGAAAGAAAGAGCCACTTTTTAAAAACCCAAAGATGGATGCCGCCGCAGCATCTCTGGCCAGACAAATGGTGTTCCCCCACGCAAGGAGACTGCTTTCCGAGGGACCCAACTGATAGGGCTGTGGATACATCCCTTAGGAGGGTACTAGACTATGCAACCTCTTCACTAAGGATTAACGTTCTGTCCTCCTATGTAGCCTGAGCTTTACTATCCTGGTTCCAGGAGCTCCAGGACCCAGAGCTATCGGAGAGGAAATCCCAGACTCTCTCCTCTTGTATTCTTCTGGCTACTTCGCTACTAGCAGACTCCACCATGGACGTGATGACATGGTCGGCTCGCTCTGTAGCAGTTTGTGTGGCAACCAGAAGAAGAATCTGGCTAAGGTCATGGCAGGGACCTTAGCCATAGCAAAACACCTATTGGTATCCGGTCCTTACAAAGGGCCATAGGCCATAGCAAAAGGGCCATAGCAAAAAACCTATCAGTATCCGGTCCTTACAAAAGGTTCAGATTATTTGGTACATCTCTAGATAAAGTCCTAGCTGACGCCACTGACAAAGCCAAAGCCAAAACCCTGCAACAATTTGGTTCTAAGAGCGAGCCTTTTTGAGCACCCAACTTTAAATTTGGAGGGAGCTCAGGGGCGTTCAAGAAATTTAAACCCCAACGCAATAGAGAGCCCACCCAGAGTTTTTCCTTTCGGCCCAAGGGTCAAAGGTACAACAGATTTGACAGGCAAAAGCATAAGGGTCCCACCCCAGGCCAATCCAAGCAGGACACATGACACAAGGGTGGGAGGCAGGCTTGCGAACTTCTCTGGAACCTGGGAAATGTCCATCTCGGACGAATGGGCCCTATCCATCGTCAAACAGGGTTATGCAATAGAATTCACCAGGTGCCCCAGAGAAAGATTCTTAGTCTCGCCCTCCTCAAACAACCGGGCAAAACATCAGACGATGCTCCTCGAAATATCAAGACTGCAAGCCATCTTAGCCATAGAAAGGGTACCGGAGGAAGAGTTTGGCCTCGGCCTTTATTCAATTTTATTTCTGGTTTCAAAGAAATCAGGAGGCTGGAGGGTGGTGCTGGACTTAAAGTCGCTCAGCCGATCAGTAAAGAGACAAAGATTCAAAATGGAGACTGTCAGGTCTATGGGTATTTTCAGATGTTACGAGATCACAGTCAACCACAGTGAACCACAGTCAATTTCGCTGCGGGGCCAAAGCGCCCTGAACGTCTGTTTGGCGGTCGCCAGATGTTCACCATGGCCGGTTCCCACATGGGGTCAGTTTCAGCCACGCTTCCCGGGCTCCCCGCGGGCTGAGCTCCGAAAGCGTGGTCAAAGTGATTCCCGGCGGAAAGCAATAAAAAGTAACGTCTGGCCGGCGATCACGGCACGGAATCCCCGGTGGGATTCCGGGCCGTGGTCAAAGCGGCTGTCTGCTGCGGCCACATTGGCTGCGGTGCCCGCCTGTCTCCCCAGAGGGCGGGCGGCAGGGGACCGGGGGGGGTGGGGCCGTGCGGCCGGATGTTGCGCTGCGCGGCCCCGCCCCCTCCCCAATTCCCCGCCAGGATCAACTGGCACGTCTATTCGGGCCATTTTTTGACCACGGGGGTGGTTATTTCATTCACCCCCGCCAGGGATTCACTGGGACGAATCGGGACGGCATAACGTCTGAAATCACCCTATATCTCAGAGTCTAAGGCAGGGAGACTGGATGGTTTCACTAGATCTCAGGGATGCTTACCTGCACATACCGATAGTGCAGGCTCACAGGAGATGGCTCAGGTTTTATTACCAGGACACACACTGGCAGTTCCGGGCTCTACCTTTTGACCTGTCATCAGCCCCATGGACGTTCATGAAACTTCTGATCCTCATCATAGCCAATCTTCGCAGGGAGGGGATCCACATATACCCCTACCTAGACAACATCCTGATCAGAGCCCAGACGGAAGCCAAGGCCATAGCACATAGGGACAGGACAATACAGTATCTAACCCTTCATGGTTTCCTTATCAACAGGGGAAAGAGCTCCTTGATGCCCATGCACAGGTTGGAGCATCTGGGAGTGGTATTCGATACTTTCTTAGACGTCGCCCTCATCCCAATAAGCCGTCAGCAGAAAGTGCACAGACTCATCCAGTTGTTGCAGGTGCAAAGGCGCATGAAGCTCAAGACCCTAGCACAACTTCTGGGATTACTCATATCCTGCACACAGCAGGTGCAATGGGGCTGTCTACATCTCAGATCCTTACAGCAGCTGCTGCGACTTATGCAGCAAGAGATAACTCTAGGCCTCAACCCATCGGTTATCATCCCACCGGATCTCGGACCCTCAGTGTCCTGGTGGTTAAGGCCAACAACCTTCAAGAGAGGCACCCTGTTATCGGAAACCAGCAGGACGATACTCACAATAGATGCCAGCTTAAGAGAATGGGGAGCCCACTCAGGTCCAACCTCAGTGCAGGGCCTCTGGAACAAGAAGGACTCGGACAAGAGCATACATTTTCTGGAACTAAAAGCAATTCGACTGGCCTTGATACGTTTGACTCCGTTTCTCCAAAGTCGGTATATCCTGGTGTACATGGACAATATCACAGCGAAGGCATATGTAAACTATCAGAGAAGTTCGAGGTCGCTCATCTTACATCAGGAAGCAGTAAAACTGTTGTCATGGGCACAATCTCACCTGTTATTCCTGAAAGCTTTTCACATCAGGGGACTAGACAACTCATAGGTGGATTGGCTCAGCCAACGCATGATAGACCCTCACGAATGGACCCTAGACAGGGAAGTCTTCAACAGTCTCTCTCATCAATTCGGCCATCCGGTAATGGACCTGTTTGCGTCCTCGGAAAACAAGCAAGTTCCCTTCTTCATGAGTAAGTCTATATCCAAGGGCACGGTGGCAGTGGATGCACTGAACCAACCGTGGCCAAGGGGTCTCCTCTACGCTTTCCCGCCCTTCCCTCTTATAATGAGAACAATAACAAAGATATACAGGGAAAGGGCCCAGGTGACTCCGTGGTGGCCCAGAAGACCATGGTTCTTGGACCTGATTCGGTTAAGTCAACGACCCCATATAACCCTACCAGTCTTCCGTGCTTTTCTCAAACAGGGTCCTCTACTTCACAACAATTTACAGGTCCTAAAGCTGACAGCATGGAGACTGTCCGCTCAACGCTAAAGAAAAAAGGATACTCTGAGGCCGTCCTTTCCATCCTCCTGCTATCCAGAAGGTCAGCCACCAGGAGGGTGTACAGAGCTACATGGCAAACATTCGCAAACTGGTCAAAGTCAAAGGATCAGGACCCGTGTAGGGCATGGGTTCCACAAGTCCTGGAGTTCCTCCAGTCTGGCTTAGATAAGGGGTTGAAACCAAACACTCTGGCTAGACAGGCAGCAGCTCTGGACTCCGTATTGAGGGCCCTATCTAACAGACCTATTTCTGGCCACAGACATGTAAGACAGTTTAGCAGGGCGTCCAAATTAATATCTCCCCCTGTGATCCATAGATATCCTTCGTGGAACTTAAACCTAGTACTAGATGCTCTCACAAGAGCGCCCTTTGAGCCACTTTCTCATGTCTCTCTACGTGCTGTCAGTTAACGTTGCCTTCTTAATAGCTGTAACCTCGGCCAGAAGGATTTTAGACCTGGGAGCACTATCTATGGAGGAAAACTTTTGCTCCTTCCAGAAGCAGTCAGTCACCTTGACACTAGACCCGGCGTTTGTTCCCAAGGTATACTCGATTTTCCATAGAACCCAGAACCTGGTTTTACCATCGTTCTTCCCTAAGCCGACCTACCCAAAAGAGAAAAGCTGGCGTAAGTTAGATGTGCGTAGGGCACTTAAGATTTACCTAGAAAGGACACAGGGTTTCCGGAAATCCTCAGCCTTATTTGTTAATATTAGACCAGGCTACAAAGGGCTGAAGGCATCCAAGACGCTCATTGCAAAATGGGTGAAACAATGCATAGTTGAGGCTTATAGGGCAAAGGGCAAGATTCCCCCTTCTCCTCAGATCTGGGCACATTCGGTGAGAGGTGCGGCCATATCTTATGCTTTCAAGGTCCGAGCCTCATATGATGAAATATGTAGGGCGGCTACATGGTCATCCATCCATTCATTAAGCATTATAAAATAGATGTGTATCAATCAGCTGAGGCTGCCTTTGGTAGGAGGGTACTACAGGCAGTGCTGGATAATCCCAGCACTGTTTGTTCCCACCCTTAGAGGTCCATTGCTCAGGTATATCCCTTATGGAGGAATATCTGGAGGCAGAGGCAGAAAAGGGAATTGGTCACCTACCTTTGGTGAATTCTTTTCTCTCCTGCACTCTGGATACTCCTCCGACCCTCCCTATCATCAGCGCAAGAAGGGGGGTGAGGATTAGATTCGAACTACCGCAAGTAATTCTACAATCTCTAAGAACCCCCCCACCTGTAAACCTAGAACCCATTGGGGAGTAGCCCCGACAAAGGGGTTTTCAATATCCGAAGTAGTTCTCATTGTTCATTTTTCGAGTTACTCTCACTGTTGTTTGTTAGCTGCATTTATTTTTCATGAGGATACTGGATTACGGCTGGTCGGTCCTCTGCTATGGAACTGACTGGCGAGGAAGGAGAAGGGGTAGTTTGGCACGCATGTGCAAAACTGAGCATTGAGTTCTGCCTCCTGAAGGTCAAAGGGAGAAGCTACCCATACGGAGGAGTATCTGGAGTGCAGGAGGGAAAAGAATTCACCGAAGGTAGGTGACCAGTTCTGTTTTCCCCATTCCAATCTTAGTTCACGGAACCACTTGCTATAGGCCTCCGGTAAAGGTGGAGAAGGACTTCTTTAAAATCTCTGTATGAACAGTCAGTGCCCCCTGACGCCTGCCTATAGAATTCCAGGCCTTTATTGGAGAGCAGGGGGTCAGGTACCGCACCCAGTCCCGAGAGGGGATGCAGTTAAGCTTGCACAGCCCCTCAAGCATGGTAAAGAAAGTGTCTATGTCTTTCCCCTCCTTGAATGTTGTAAACATTTTAAAGTCTCTTCCTATGGGGGGTGGGGGGAGCTTGGGCTTACCCCACTAGTATTCTGGAGTCTCAGGGTGGCTAGCTAGATCTCATGCTGGCGTTGTTTCTCTGCCTGCTCCCTTACATGCTGGTGTTGCTTCCTCTCTGCTGCCAGTTGCACTCTAACTGGATCTTCATCATCTCCAGCTCATAGACTGCAACTGCTGGGGTCGCTGATCCCCTTCTTGACCCTGCTGTGCTGTTCATTCTGCTGACCTCCTTCTCCTCATAATCTGAATTAGGCTGGGAGTGGTTTGCCTCCACCTGGTCACAATCCTGCAAGCTATCTGGTAGCATAGGCTGTGGTAGGTCCAGCATATCAAAGTTCCTCAGGAGATCAATCAGCTCATCTTTCCACTTGTGTGTATAGCCGAGACCCTTCTCCTTGCACAGCTCCACCAACTGCGATTTTTTTAAGCTAGTGAGCCCAGCACTGCCAACTCCAGCCATTTCAGACCGCTTGTGTTACTGTACCCTGGGGTAGGGTGTAGCTCAAGTAGTAGAGTGCATGCTTTGCACGTATAAGGTCCCAAGTTCAATTCCCAGCATCACCAATTCAGAATCTCTGGTAGCGCGCATGCATGAGACCCTGGAGAGCTGGATTTGAAACCCTGCTGCTGTGTTAGGTTGTGACAATACTGGGCTAAGATGAACCACTGGTCTGCCTCGCTTAGGCAGATCCTGATAGGTCTCTCTTGCTCCAGTGTCTGCTATCCCACCGCTACCACCAGTATGTCACGGCCTCCATGGATCCTCCCTGTCCAGACCTGACATGCTGGCACAGAGGTGCACTCCCACCTGACCCTGCTGTCTTGTTAGGGCGCAGGAGCTCGTTTTATACAGGGTTTCCCGGAGACAGCTGCTCACCCACAGATCCAGAGATGAAATGTCAGGGCAGTCTAGGGCCAGGGTCTCCAGTGCCATGCACTTGTGGGATGCCCTGAGACTGGGGCCAGCTGCAGACCCTTTGCTCTTTCCCTAGACTTATCTCCCCTCACTGGGCGGCACCTCCCTTGCTGGGCAAGCCCTTGAAAGTGAATTCACATGGATGGTTGTCTCTTCAGATAGCAGGCACTGGCTACGAAAGGTCACCCCTTCCCTGGGCACAAGCCCCCTGGAGCAGTAACTTGGAACAACCTGGGTCAGCTTAAACAAACATACTTTACTAAAGTAAGGAAATGCCAGAGGGACAGTCTAGGAATAGAGGAACTACAGGCAGGTCGCACTATGAGGCTTAACAGTTCTCAGTCTCATCCAGGCTGACATAGCTATCTCAAGCTGCACACTAGCCCTCTCCTCCAGCAACTCACCCCCAACAACCTTGCATCAGCTGAACCTGCTCCTACTGCCCAACAGTTCTCTCTGCTAGCATTCCAAAGGCAGATTAAGGGATCCCTCCCTCCAGACAAAAGAGATATTAACCAATCAGACTCACAGACTCCTGGAGATGCTTTGCCCAGCTGTGTGAGGAAACGCCCAACCATCACAGCAACCATGGGTAGCCCCACGTAGAATGTGTTGCAGTAGTCCAGTCTAGAGGTGAAGAAGGCATGGACATTGGTGTCCAGGTCAGAGCCTGAAACATACGACTGTAGCTGTTGCACCAAAAGTAACTTGTGAAAAGTGCTCCTCGCCACTGCCACCACCTGGGAATCCAGGCGGAGCTGCAAATTGAGAAGCACCCCCAGACTATGGACCTGAGTGGCTAAAGGGGGCAGAACTCATCAATGATGGGGGCCACCACCCCTTCAGCCCTACCCACCATCATCACTTCTGTCTTGTTGGGATTCCGTTTCAGATGGCTCGCCCTCATCTAATCCCCCCTCCCCCAGCTTCCAGACACCGGGTAAGCACAGAGACTGCCGAGTCTGGGTCTGCAGAAAAGGAGAGGTAAAGCTGTGTATCACTGGCGTACTGATACCAAACCCTCTCATGACCTCGCCCAAAGGCTGCATATATACTTTGAACAGGAGCTGTCTCTTATACACATCTAGATGTGTATAAGAGACAGGTGCAAGGAATAAGGCTGTACAAAAGTTGTACAAATGTCAAAATGTTTTAGTTTTGTTTGTTTTTCTGGCCATGGCGAAAGCTAGAGCCACTTAATAAATTTACTTACTTACTACTAGTCCCCAACATTATGTACTCATAGTTTGGATTATTTTTCCCAATGTGCATCACTTTGCAATTGTCCACATTAAATCTCATCTGCCACTTAGATGCCCAGGCGCCCAGTCTCATAAGATCCTGTTAAAGTAGTGATCTATGTCATCCTCTGACGGAGAATATCTCCATGCAAGACAGTGTTGGAGGGGGCGCATCCTTAGACTGGCATCTCACAACTGACATAGTCAAAGCCATGTAGCCTAGTAGTTGTAGGAATGTACAGATAGTTTAGGTAGGTTGGGTGTAGAGGGTAGCCATTGTGTTCTGAATTGTGAGGAATCGATCCTGTGGTAGAAAGGCTCTCTGAGTGAGTTGATCTCTACACCTTGTGAAGGGGTTAAATTTGATTTCTTAAAATTGATCACAAATCCAAGTTGTTGCAGGAGGTCAATGGCGAATTGGGTGTCTTCCTGCAACTGGTGCTTTGACTGTGAAACCAGGAGCCAGTCATCCAGGTAAGGGAAGACTGAAAGGCCTAGTTTTCTCAGGTATGCTGCCGCTGGTGCCAGACACTTAGTGAACACCCTGAGGGCTTTAGAAAGTCCAAAAGGCAAAACCCTGTATTGGTAGTGACAATTTTCAGTGTGAATCTTAGGTAATTAAAATGGGCAGGATGAATAGGGATATGAAAATAGGCATTCTGTAAATCTAAAGCAGAGAACCAAGCTCCCTTGAAAAAGAGAGGGAGTATTTTCTTCAGGGTGACCATCCTGAACTTAAAGAACCTTACAAACTTGTTCAGCATTCTAAGGTCCAGTATGGGCCTAAGACCCCCATCTTTCTTAGGTACCAGGAAATACCTGGAGTAGAAGCCCCTACTATAGAAATTTTCAGGCATCTCCTCAACAGCTCATTTAGAGAGGAGAGCTAAAATCTCCTGCTCTAAGAATTTCTTGTGAGATGGATCCCTAAAGAGAGATAGGGAAGGGAGTTTTGGGAAGGGGGCCTTTGCAAACTGGATCATGTAACCATGGGAAATGGTGTCAAGAACCCACTTGTCACACGTAATAAGATTCCAAATTTTTAGACAGGAAACCAATTTGTTTGGGAAGAAGATATCTTTGGGAATTGGTTCTACGCTTTGGATGCCATGATTAAAAACGAGATCTCTGCTTGTTCGGAGAAAACATTGAGGATGTAGTCTGCTGGCGAGAGAGTTGCTTTGGTCTGTTATATTGCCTCTTTGATTGAGACGGAGGCAGAGAGGAAGGGAAATACTTCTGGGATTGCTGGAAGTATCCCAAGGTATATCCGGCAGACTTCTTTGAAGAGGTGAAAGGGTACCTCTTTTTCATTTTGTAAGAGAGGCGCAGTACACATGCCATTCTCTTGGTGTCCATTTTTGACAGGGCATCGTTCGTGTCGGCCGCAAACAGCCCCTTTTGGTCAAAATTTAGACTCTTGATCTTTGCACGAGCCTGGTATGGCAGAGCTGTAGAGCTGAGTCAGGCATGCCTTCTAGCCCCCACACTATTCGCCGTTGCTCTGGATCCCGTGTCAGCAATGTACGTTGAGGTCATCAATTGTGACTGGGCTAGAGAGAGCCCCTAAGCTCTGATGTCCACTGCTTTCTTTTGTCATCTGGAGGCATGTGGCCCAGAAGTGGACCCAAGGAGTCCAACAGTAGATGCTGAAACGTAGACATCACAGATGCATATTTTAATGCCCCGNAAGATGGCTTCTTCAGCAGGGGGCGCACCACAGCCTCCTTGAGACTGGGTGACAATCTCCCCTGCCGAAGGGACGCGTTCACTACCCTCGCCAGCACCGTCCCCAAGGTCTCCCTGGAGGCTTTCACCAGCCAGAACGGGCACGGATCTAGTTCACAACTAGTGGCTCTGACAGACCCCAGGACATTCACTGCATCAGCCGGCATCACTTCCTGAAATTCATCCCAGAAAGATCGACCAGATGGTGCCTCCATAACCTCGTGCCCCTCGCTTACTGCTTCCAATCCGGTGTGAAAGTTACTCTGGATCTGAGTGCTCTTGTCTGCAAAGTAGGTGGCAAACTCCTCACAGCGGGCCTGGGACAAGTCCCCGTCCAGACGGAGGGAGGCTGGACTGACAAGCCCCAGCACCACCCAGAACAGCTCCGCTGGACGCGACTTCACAGACGCTATGAGGGCGGCAAAGAACTCCTTCTTTGCTGTCCTCACAGCCTCAACATAGGACCGCAAGTGGGTCCTATGGAGAAGTCGGTCAGATTCAGAGCGAGTCCGACGCCAGCATCTCTCTAGTCTCCTACCTACCTGTTTCATACACCGCAGTCGCTCAGTAAACCAAGGGGCCCTGCGGAGACGAGACGGAAGGAGAAGACGTCTCGGAGCCACCCTGTCGATGGCCTCCCCCAACAAGATGTTCCAATGCTGGACAAGCTCATCTACAGAGCGGCTGTCCGGGTCTAAGGTTAACTCCCTCAAAGCCTCCTGGAACCGCTGCGGTTCCATCAGCCTCCGAAGGTGGACCAACCTAACTGGTCCATTCCCATTCTGGAGGAGGTGTGCTGAGAGGCTGGCCTGTAGGAGATAATGATCCTTCCATGACAAGGGCGTGACCCTCACATCCCCCATTAACAGATCACCCGCCTCAAGGCCAGAACAAAAGATCAGGTCGAGAATATGACCCCCCACATGGGTCGGGCAGTTGATCATTTGGGACAAGTCCATGGTTGCCATGGCGGCCATGAACTCGCGCTCCGCTCCTACGAGGCCGGCATTGGCATGGGCGTTGAAGTCCCCCAGGACCAAGGTCCTGGAGGAGTTCAGCGCCACCTCCAAGGCCAGCAATGCTAGAGCGGCAAGGGATGCTGCCAGACAGGAAGGGGCCCGGTATACCAGCAGCACCCCAAGCTTGCCCCCAGCCAAATCAAACACCACATGGAGGGCTTCCATACCTGAAATCTCCTGAACTGGATATCTCCTAACTGGCCACCCCACTCTAAAAATAATAGCTACACCCCCCGCCCCCCCGTACGGGGCTGGTGCTGAACAGCATACCTGGCTGGAACGAGGTCTGCTAAAGCTGGTCCTGCCCCCTCGTCCAGCCATGTTTCTGTGATACATGCAAGGTCCACTGCCCCATCCAGGATCAAATCCCGGATCACTGGAGCCTTATTCACGACGGACCTTGCATTCAACAACAACAGCCCTTTACAGGCGGACCTTAGACCCTGATCCTCTCTCACCCTCAGTGGGGGGTGGGTGACTCTCTTAACCTCCACCAGGAACCTCGGTCCCATGGGAGGACGAATCACCCGTCCCCTTGGACCATATCGTCCACACCCCATAACCACCCCTATAGCCGCTCCCCCCCTCTCATCTGCTCCATCCTGACCCCAAACCGTGGCTGTTCGCCCTTCCTCCAGAGTTGCCCCCCCTCCCCACTCCCACTCTGCATATCCCCCCCCATTTCGCCTCCCC
>QEPC01010811.1:486192-502987 GCA_003113815.1 Sphenodon punctatus
CCCTCAAGCCACACCTACTGCATCCCCCCAAACCCCTTAAAAGCACAAATTAAAACAAGATAAAAGCCGCCCCCCCCCGCAACAGCAGTAACAGCAGTGATATTAGTGAGGTGGCAACAGCAACAGCAAAGATGGGCTGCACGATAATCAATGGGCGTCTGTCCAGCGGAGGGGCCCCCGGGTGTCCCGGCCCAGCGAACGGCCCCAGTCAACGATTGACACCCTTTGGGTGTCGCCCCGAGGGCTGGCACCCACAGGGCCCCACCCTGGCAGTTGTTACCTGGGGAAATGGGAGGGAGAAGCAGAGTGGCAGCAGCTTCCTCCAATCACCACAGCCCCAGTCTTCCCAGCACCAAACACTCAGCCCCTGCAAATGCTGGTGACAGATTAATAAAATCAAAAGAGACGATCTGCCCTGATCCAATTCACGGCACAGGTCATCGACCAAAGCCACAAGTGCAGTCTCCGTGCCAAACCCAGGGCGAAAACCAGACTGCAAAGGTTATTCTTGGGATTTATACACAGTTTTCAGTAGATACAATCCAGCAGATTCTAGAATGTCTAAATCCAATCTAAGAGATGTATTAGAGGCATATCTGGCCTAAAAGCATACTTCTCCTTGCTCTTGACGTCCTTGGCTGCTGTTAAAAGCTTGCCCCCACCTTCTTTGAACAAGGGCTTTGATGACAATCCATGTTAAGTGTACATATATTCTAATTGGTCTAGGTGACCTTTGGAAGTCCCTTCCAACTTTGACATTCTATGATCTTGCTCAGAATTGTCCCTCCATCTTCTCCCTGGCTGACTGAGGTTGAACTCCCTAAGGATGTTCTTCCAGATATTCTTGACTGGTCTGTCTTCCCAACTACTTGACCACATGGCTTATCCTCTGAAAGTCATTAAGAATTCACCCCAATTTCTATACTAGATTTTTCATATGTCGCCTACATTTTGTATTAACCTTCTTCTCCACAGGTCAGTCTCTCTTACTGGATTAAACTTCCTTCTCCCCTCTAGCTGATAGACAGCGAGGCCAAATGTAGTTATAAGTCAGATTTGGCAATGTATTCGTTTTTGTCTGTAGAGTTTTGTATTTTGTTAGTTTTGCTTTGCCTGGTGCAAGGAATAAGGCTGTACAAAAGTTGTACAAATGTCAAAATGTTTTAGTTTTGTTTGTTTTTCTGGCCATGGCGAAAGCTAGAGCCACTTAATAAATTTACTTACTTACTACTGGGTTAAACTATCACAATATTTTATTTTGAAGGTATTTAGCCATCTTTCTTCCCTTTTATCAAGAATCCTTGTCGTGCATCCATATAAAACAGCGGGCCTTATGCTAACTTTTTAAAGTTGAGCTGTGGTTGTCCTCAATAGCATGCTTTTATAAACTCAAATATATCCAAAAAAGCCAAAAGCATCAAAGTAAAATTTTTTAACTGCATTTGAACATCTGAGAATAAACGTGCTCTAGTCTAGTCTATATTCAGAGTTTCCAAAACTGAACACGCTACTCCAGGTGAGGTCTGACCAGTGCTGAATAGCGTGGTTGTCACCGCACCCTGGAAGAAGATGGGGAGAACAAGGAATGGGTTTTAACAGGCCACACTGTTTTTTGAAACCAGCAACAGTGACCAAGGGGACCACTTTCCCTGTTAAAATGGGTCTGACCTAGTAAGTATCCTCTGTGAGTAGGAGGGTGCAGGGTAGAAAAAAACCTGAATAAATAAATAAATGTCCCTGATGGTGACCTGTTGTACACCCAGGTACCAGCCCTCTATCTGTGTGAATCTTATACCTGGCCACCCCCTTTTTGGTTCTTCCTTCTAGCCCTCCTTGCTTGGCCAACCTTCTCTGGGTGATGGGCATCCGTCCATGCCGCCTGCTGAAGCATGTGAAAGGGGTGCTCAGGGAGCATAAGGACATTGCAGAGAAGCTGAATGAATTCTTTCCTTCGGTCTTCGCTGTTGAGGATGTTTGGGGGATACCCATGCCGGACAGATTCTTTGTTGGTGATGAATCGGAAAAACTGGCCCCAATAAGTGTGACACTGGAGGAGGTTCTAGAGCAAAACTGACAAACTGAATAGTAACAAATCACCAGGACCAGATGGTATTCATCTCAGAATTCTGAAGAAACACAAATATGAAGTTGCAGACCTACTATTGGTAATTTGTAACTGTCGCTTAAATCTACCACTGTACCAGAGGACTGGAGGGTACCAAATGTAATGCTGATATTTCAGAAGGGCTCCAGAGGTGATTCTGGACACTACAGAGCAGTGAGCCTGATGTTGGTGCTGGGCAGACTAGTTGAAATGTTTGTTAAGAACAGTATTACTGCTGAGCATATTGATAAACATGGCTTAATGGGGAAGAGTCAACATGGATTTAGGAAAGCGAAGTCATGCTTCACTAACCTATTGGAATTTTTAAAAAATGTAAATAAGCATGTGGATAAGGGTGAGTCGGTCGATATAGTGTATCTGGACTTGCAGAAGGCGTTTGATAAGGTCTCTCATGAGACACTCTTGAGGAAATTAAACAGTCATGGGATAGGAGGTAGTGTCCTATCATGCATTGGCAGCTTGGTAAAAGATAGGAAGCAAAGTGTAGGACTAAAGAGTCAATTTTCACAGTGGAGAGGAGTAACAAGTGGAATGCCTAGGGGTCTGTACTGGGACTGGTGTTGTTTAATATATTCATTAATGATCTGGAGAAGGGTGTAAAGAGCAAGGTGATAAAATTTGCACATGCCACAAAGTTATTCAAGGTAGTTAAAACCCAAATAGAATGTGAAGAATTGCAGGAGGACCGTGCGAGACTGGGTGACTGGGCATCCAAATGGCAGATGAAAGTTAATGTGGACCAATGCAAAGTGATACGCATAGGGAAAAATAACTCAAATTATATGTATACAGTGCTGGGTTCTAAATTAGGAGTAACCACTCAGGAAAGGGATCTTGGAGTCATTGTAGACAATACTTTGAAATCCTCAGCTAAGTGTTTGGCGGCGGTCAAAAAAGCAAACAGAATGTTAGGAATCATTCAGAAAGGGATAGAGAATAAAACTATTGTAATGCTTCTATATAGATCTATGGTATGAGCACACCTGAAGTATTGTGCGCAGTTCTGGTTGCCCCACCTCAAAAAAGACATAGTAGAACTAGGAAAGGTACAGAGAAGGGCAACAAAAATGATCAAAGGTATGGAATGACTCCTGTATGAGGAGAGGCTTGCTAGGTGAGGGCTCTTCAGCTTGGAGAAGAGACGACTGAGAGAGGATATGATAGAAGTTTATAAAATCGTGTGGTGTGGAACATGTAAATGGGGAGTGGTTATTTACCCTAAGAGTATTAGAACAAGGAGACACTCTATAGCAGATTTAAAACCAATAAGAGAGAGTATCTTTTTCCACTCAGTGCACAATTAACTTTTGGAACTTACTGTCAGAGGAAGTGGCCATGGCCTGTAGTGTAACTAGTTTTAAAAAGGGATTAGATAAGTTCTTGGAGTGTAGGTCCATTAATGGCTATTAGCCAAGTAGGAATGTAACCTCTTACTGTTGGGGGCTGGAACAACAGTGAATGGATTGCTAATTTTGAGCTGTTGGGTTCTTCTTCCAAGAGAAAGAGATTGGCCACTGTCTGAGACAAGATGCTGGGTTTGATGGACAGTTGTTCTGACCCAGCATGGCGCTACTTATGTTCTAATGTGGATCCAAAGGAAAAGTGGCCCAGGGAACAGCTGCTTGGCCTCCAGATGGTCTCTTTTTACCACAGAGCAGCTCCAGTCCCTTGGACTGTAGTAGGTCATCCTCCCTGAGGTATAGGATGATCATGTCCATATATGGCTGGTCCCAGGCAGCTTGCAGGGTGGAGAGTAGCTGTTCCCACAGCATGCCCTGCCTTGCCTCCCTTTCCAGATGATGTCGCCAAACTCACTCAGACCCAGTTGCGTTTGCCATTGTGAGCACCTGGTCTCCTTGGTTGCTCAATGGACAGTGCTGTGGTGGTCCATGATCCAGGCAATCCTTCTGGAGGGGAGCTGAAACAAATGCAGTAAAAAGAGGCCAATGTTAATACCATGCAGTGAGGCAAGGGGCGCATCTAGCACCCAAGCAATCACCTGCTGGGGTCGTGTATATAGGATCGGAATGTGTCTGATCTCCAGCACCTGATGCTCCTGATATCCACGGCGCTAAGACCTGCAGCAGCAGCACTGCTAGCTGCTTCTGGAAGGAGTGGGAACTGTAGCACCCCGAGGGTACATGAAGGGCCTGGAGACATATCTTCAGCACTGCTGAAAATTGGAAGTGGGGAAGAAATATCCTGTTTGGTATGCCTGAAGAGCATTCCTGGCAGGTAGTGCGAATCTGCAAATAGGTCTTTATTGTGCTTCCTTTATAGAACGTAACCCACACACCCGTTCCCCTCTGATCGTTCTTAGCAACATGAATCCGTATGTCCAGGCGTTCGCTGGCACAAAGCACATCATTTATCACCAGTACTTGACCAAAGGTATCCCCCTTTTGAGTTGGGGATACTCAACTCGCTCATGTGAAAGGCACCAAAGAAAGCGATATGAAAGGCTGCTGCAAAAAGGGTCACTTCCCACCTATCCCTGCACAGCTGTGGCAGGACCCAGCTGCAGGGTGACGGGGCCCTATTGTCATGGTGCCTGCCCTCCTGCTGGGACCAGCACTCAGACATGCCACACTGGGCACCCCCTCACAGGAGAGGGGAAGCCCACCAATTCCAACACAAACTTCAGACCTGATTATTTCTCGGCCACTGACTCCAGGGCCAAACCTTCGTGCTTAAGCTCAAAGGCAAACTGGAGCAACGGCAGCTTCGTGATAGGGAAGCCAGTGGGCAAACGTGCTTTGTCCTGAAATCCTGGAACTCGAAGGCATGTTCATATGCTATCCTCCTCTTGGGCACTAAAGGACCCTTGGATCATGTGGAATGGCTCTAAGATCCAAGGCTCAACAGGTCCGCTGGGAGGGTCTCTGGAGTTTTGCTGGTGCCTGGGACAAAAAGTTGAAAGTCTGGTCCATCTGGAGGTAAGAAAGGGCATCAGCTATGCCGTTGTTAGTACCAGGCACGTGCTTGAAAACAAATAGGATGTTATATCGCAAGCATAGGAGAACAAACGCCCTAACAAGCCTCCTCGCACGTGGGGACTTGGATGGCAAAGAGTTAATCACTGTCACTATGGCCATATTAGACAGAACACACCAGAACAGAACACTACGGTTAGCAAAAGACTCACGCCAGATGAATTCAAGGAAGGTTAGATCCATGGTTATTCAGCACCATTTGCCCCTAATGTAGACTCTAAAGCCCATCCTGTGGGCAATATCAGGATGGACCTGCAATTCAGCGTCTAACAACAGCTATTGTCGCCAGAAGCTTACCCTGTTGAAGTCTTGCACGAATGTTGCCCAAGTATAAAGTTCTTCTCTCATATCCCTTGTCATCTGCACATCGTGATGCGGGGGAAGGTTTCCAGAGGCATGGGGATAGAGTCTGGACATGAAGGCATGGTGGGGTGCCACCACCTGGGAAGGAAAATTAAGGCTCCTGAGCAAAGACTAGAGCTGCTGTATGGTTATCTTGGTGCCAACAGGCGCGTGCTAATAGCGTCACTCACAACGTCAGGGCAGAGAGCTTTTCCTGAGGGAGGCGGGAAACCGAGTGAGCCGTATCAAGCTCAATACCTAGATAGATCAAGGAGGTACTGGGGCCCTTGGTCTTTTCTGGTGCAAGTGGGATGCCCAGGTCACAGGTGAACTTCCTGGGATGTATGTAGAAAGTGTGTGCATTCCAGCGTACCGGGCCTCCCAACAAACAGGAAGTAATTCCTATGGGACCACCTTACTCCCCGGGTCCTGTTTCAGTCCCTGTGGTCTGCGGGGGTGCCTTCTTGAAGTAAATCGGGGGGCCACTATGGAGAGGGTGTTCTCAGTGGCTACATCTTTGGCTGTGAAACTCCCTCCTGGAGGAGACTTACCTGGCCCCAGATCTCCTAACTTTTAGGTGGGCTTGTAAAACCTGGCTGTTCCATCAGGCATTTGATGGAGGGGACGGGTGAGGGAGGGATGGGATGGAGGGGGGAGATGAGATTGATGTGGGGATTTTATATTATGTTATATTTTAATTGAATTATTATTGTTTGTTATTTGTTATAAGCCGTCCCAAGCCACCTGTGGTTGGAGAGGGTGAGGTATAAGAATTTTAAATAAATAAATAAATAGTGCTTGACTTGAGCCATGCCTCTGTGCTGGTGCACCACCCACTCCAGCAAAGAGCTGAACTTCTCAAAAGCCACACATGAGATGGAACATCACATCGGCGTGGCCTTGTCAAAGTTGTGACTTGCTTGAAATTCAAAACTGAGAAGCCTAAAGTCATGGGGTGGACTGGCAGCTGTTAGCAGGAGACCTCCCCCCCTCCACACATAACTGTTGGGGGGCTGGCACCCCAATGTCCGCTCAATTCTTAAACTTAGGGGAATTAGCCGAATTAGTTGAACTAGGGGTCCCCACGTGCCACAAGGATCAGTCTGATGTCTGATACGCACTACAGTTAGGTTTACGTACCCTCCCCAAGAATAAAGAGAGGGAGACAAGCGTTCAATAACAAAAAGAAGGGATGTTTATTTAAAAGGGACACTACAAAGAAACACACAATGGGAGACACACACATACACTAATCAACACAGTCCCAGTCCGGCTGGCGGTTTACAGGGGAAACACAAGCGACAGTGGGGAAAACAAAAGTAACGTAGAGAATGAAAATGGGGGTGGGGGAGGAGGAACACGGGGGGGAGATATGCAGAGAGAGAAAAGAGGAAGAGAGAGAGAAGGAAATGGGGAAGTCAGGACCAATGGTTACCTCTCCTTGCTGTTGAAAGGGGACAGGCGGCCCATGGATCCAGCGAAGTTCAGGGATGAAGAAAAGGGGCAGACCAAACTCTGGGAGACCCCTTAAGACAGATCCGCACAGAGACCTGCATGTGTCTGCATCCAGAGCTTTCTCATTTTCGAAGGGGGAGTGAGGAGGAGTTATAAGGTTTAGGATAAAGAATTTGGGACGGGTTCAGGGGTACTACAATAGGCTCATAGGGAGGACAAAAGGAATTCCGGGTGGGTGTCCAGGTACAAAAAAGGGAAGATGCAGAAGGTAAACAGACTGGGGCTAAGGTAACAAAGGACACATTTGGGCATGAAAGGAGAAAGGTTTTCAAGTGATTTGGGGGAGGAAAGGAACCATGAAAGGAGCCCTAGACAGAAGGGCGACACCAAGGTGCATTTTCACTGATCGGGCGTGGGGGCATTGGCTTGTTCTAGTTTTCTATGCCTCTGAGGCCATTGCTAGTCCAATTTCTATTCACTGGCGGTTCCTTAAAACAGGGATGAGGCCCTTTCTTAATTGCCCCGTACTTACTCGACTTCCTCCATCTAATCACCTTTTCCAAGGGCAGACTTGTTTTTGCAGGACGGGGCTTTTCCCCCTAGGCTCCATCGTGGTTCGACCCCGTGGCCCCACTCACTCAAGCTCCCCAATGCCCACTGACCATCGTCCCATGTGGCCTGGCCGAGCAAGGGGTGTGTGTGTCTTTTGGGGGAGAATTCCGCATCTCTGGCAACACAGCAGCCTGAACACTGACTTAATGTCACTCTTTGCTAATTGGGCCCTGACTCTGCACCTCCTAACCATTTTGACTGCAGAATCAAATGAGGCATAGCCACGGAACATAACTCGGTAGGGATAGCATTCACTGAAGAGCCCCTGGTGTAGGACGGGGTGAATTAAGCAAAACTCCCCACGGGCCTTTTTTTGAACTACCTCTAGCGAAGAGATGGGGGAGTAAAGATGGCAGTGGGAGACCTTGGAGCTTTAAATTTGGTACCCGTGGGATCCAGTCTTGCAATACTCCCTCCTGGGTGTCTCACCTGGCTGCATAGCTGAATGACCCCCATGACCAGTGTTCATAAGATCATGGTGGGGGTATGGCCTGTCTTCACAGTCAAAGCCCTATCTACTTCTTCCCAAAGAAGGGGGTGGTGGGACAACTGGCCCTCTTCAGCGAGCTGCTTAGAGAGGTGGAAATTATTACTTCCGCTGGCTTGTAGACGATTCTGTTAATTATGGACAATACATTCAAATCCATCAGCTCGTTGTGCGGCAGTTGTTAAAAAGTTAAACAATGTTAGGAATTATTTGGAAAGGGATAGAAAATAAAACAAAAAATATAATGCTCTTTATAAATCTGTGGTGCGAGGGCAGCTTGAATATTGTGTGCAGTTCTGGCTGTCCTATTTCAAAAAAGATATAGTAGAATTAGAAAAGATACAGATATGTGCAACAAGTATGATAAAGGGTATAGAATGGCTTCCGTACAAGAAGAGGCTTAATAGGTTAGGGCTTGTCAGCTTGGAGAGGAGATGACAGAGAGGATATGATAGAAGTTTATAAAATCATGAGTGGTGTGGAATGAGTAAATAGGGATCCATTATTTACCCTCTCAAATAGTCCTAGACCTAGGGGATGCTCCATGAAACTAAATGGCAGCAGAAAAATAAAGTGTTTTTCCACTCAGTGCACAATTAACTTATGAACTTTGTTGCCTGAGGATGTGGTCAAGGCCAGTAGTATAATTGGGTTTAAAAAAGGATTGGATAAGTTCTTGGAGGGTAAGTCCTTTATGGCTACTGGCCAAGTAGGTTCGGGAGCTCAACCTCTTGACTGTTGGGAGCTGGGAGTGAACAGCAGGGAATGGATCACTCCATAATAACGTGTTGGGTACTTCTCCAAAGCAACTGAGATTGGTTGGAGGCAGGATGCTGGGCTCAGTGGAATCGATTGGCTTTGCTGGCACTTTTTACGGTGTTATGTTTTTAATGCAGCTTAAAATTGCAGTAGCCTTTTTGCAGATACATCACATTGCTCACTTATTCAGTTTGTGATCAACCAAAATCCCTAGATCCTTTTTACATATGCTGCTGCCAGGCTCGGTATCCACTATCTTATACTAGTTTTTCTTCCCTAAAATCAGAACTTTACATTTATTTCAGAAGATTTTCATTTTATTACTTTCCACCCAGATTTCAAACCTGTCCAGATTTCTTTGAGTTCTAATTCTGTCTTCAAAAGTGTTAACTACCCCTCCCAATTTTGCGTTATATACAGAGTTAAGTATTCCTTCACTCCAGTCATTAATACACACTGTTGTCATGGTTGGGCCATTACCTTCTGAGGCACCAAATCCCTGCCCTCCTTTTCCTCCATCGGAGTGGTAGACCAGCTAGGTTAGTCCACCCCTGCAGTCTAATAGATCCAACAAGATTCCATAACTCTTCAGGGGATTTACCTGCTGACTTTGACAGCCTCTCTGTCAGTGGGGCCTTGTTGATCTGTGGTACAATATGTTGACTTGGGCCATCAACACAGTGACACCCAGACATCTGTTCCTTCTGCTGTGGCAGCACAGGTCACTGTGATATATGGAAGACCTGAGGATGCTAAAGCAAGAGGATATGTAGAGCACAGGTGGCGCTTGAATCATACCAAAGCCAACAGACTGTGGCATAGATAGTCTTTTTGAAGGACTATGCCATGGAGGTGGCAGGGGTGAAGAAAGCTTTCTTTGCTGCCGCCATAGTGTCTGCAATGTACCGTCCAGCGAAGTTCTTCTGGGTGGCAAATAGCCTGTTAAATACTGGCTGTTTCCACCTGCAGTTAGTCATTAGTTGCCCACTGTGATGAGTTTACCACCTACTTGCAGATAAATTCACTCGAATTCGCATGATTGGGAACTGCAGAGTCAGAGTTTGGGACTGGGGAAGCTCAGTCCTGTCTGGTTTGCTTGGATCAGCTTCATTTAGTCTTGCCCACCAATGCAGGGTGTGTGTTTGGAGTGGTGTGGGAGATGTTGCGAATTAGACTCCTGCCCATCCTAGCTGGTGAAAGCTTGCTGGGAGACTTTGGGGCCATTGCTCACTGGGGTTGTCAGTGCCTCCCTTTGGGAGGACAGGGTGCTTGATGGCCTCAAAACTGCGGTTGTCCAACCCCTGCTCAAGAAACCATCTCTTGACGTTGACTCTCCTGCCAGCTATCACCCAGTCTCTAATCTTCCCTTTTTAGGGAAGGTCCTTGAACAGGCGGTCACCTCACAGCTTCAATGCTGTTTGATTCCCGGACCTATGTCAGTCAGGATTTTGTCTTTGACATGGCACTGAAAATGAATATGTGGCCTTGGTTGACTGTCTCTGTTTGGAAATTCACAGGGGCATCTGTACCCTGTTGGTTTTGTTAGATCTTTTGGCAGCCTTTAATATAGTTGATCATGGGGTGGTGTTGGCATGGCTGTGGGACCTGGCAGGGATTCATGGAACTGCTCTTGAGTGGTTCTGCTTTTTCCTGCCTGGGACAACCCAGAGGGTGGTGATGAGTAGTAGCTCATTGTCCTCTTGGAATCTCCCTTGTGGGGTCCCAAAGCATTCCATCTTGTCTCCATTCCTGTTCATTGTGTACCTTAGGCCCCTGGAAAGGGTCAAATGGACATTTGGAATGAAGTGCCATCAATATGCTGATGACACCCAACTTGATCTCTTTTTCATCTGACCCAGGACCTGCAGTCTTGGTGCTTACCCAGTGCTTAGCTGCTGTTGGGGACTGGATGAGAGTGAGCCAATTGAAACTGAATCCAGATAAGACCAAAGTGATTATGGTTGGCCTGCTTTGTGACCTGGGAGATACAGGAATCTCTGTTGTTGGTGTGTCCCAGCCTCCTTTGGTCACTCAGGTTTGTAACCTTGGGGTTCTCTTGGAACCATTGCTGTGCCCCAATTGCCAGATGGTGGTGGTGACCAGGAGTACTTTTCATCAATTACATCTGGTGAGAAGGCTGCAACCTTTTTTATCAGATTTCAGACTTGGCCGCTGTCATCGAAGCCTTTGTAACCTTGAGGCTAGACTACCGCAATGTGCTCTATGTGGGGCTGCCCTTACTGACTATTTGGAGGCTGCAGTTGGTGCAGAACGTGCGACCTGTCTTTTTGTCCAGAGTCTGCACTGGCTACCAGCAACTTCCCAAGCACTATTCAAGGTGCTGCTTTTGACTTCTAAAGCCTTGAACAGCTTGGGCCCCAAGTACACAAAAGACTGTCTCTTCCTTTATGTTCTGTTGCGGCCTCCGAGGTTATCCAGGAGTGCCCTCTTGAAACATCTCCCAATGGGAATACCATCTCCCAAAGAAGTTTCTACGACAAGGGCACACAAAGGGGCGTTCTCAGTGGCTGTCCCACGATTATAGTACTCTCTCCCCTACAGATTCCTCTAAGCCTGAGCCTGCTCATCTTCCAGAAACAATGTAAGACCTTTTTGTTTGGGCAGGTGTTTGGCAGGTAGGGATGGGGGATTGGGAGAAGAGTGATAGGGGGTTAAGGGGAATTTTATCTGTAAGCTGCCTGAACCTCATTGGGAAAGGTGGCATATTAATTCAAATGAATTTTTTTAAAAAAGATGATTCTTCAACCAGCCATCAGTTCTTCTTGTAGTAGTGTGTTCCAGCCCACACTGTGCAGGTTTATCAGTGGAGATCTCTTGTGAAACTTTGTCGAACGCTTTTCTGAAATCAAGCTACCCTGAGCCTTGTGGAAAGGGTGGCATACAAATTTGAAAAATAAATATATTTATTTACATGTTTTTATATCTCACCCTATCCTGCCCAATCAGCTCAGGCTGGGCTCACAGGCTGTGTTTCCACCTGCGGCGACAGTAGCAGCAGCGGGAGGGCGAAAATCCTGCCCTGACATGCGCGAGAGAAGCCACAGCAGATCCCCCATTTGCATCAGCTCTTTTCCCGTCAGCCGGCTCTTCCGCGCTGCCATGTCTTCCCTTCCGCTGCCACCGCAGGTGAGAACGTAGCCTCAGTCATCATATAAAACATCCATGTGTCCTCAGCATTTCCTGTATCCACTAAACTAGTTACTCTTATCAAAGAATGGGAGAAGAGTAGTATGGCACAACTTGTTCCTGACAAATACATGCTGATTATGCACAATCACTGCATTGTCATCAAGGTGTTTACAGATTGAATTTTATGTTTTACTATCTTCCCAGGTATTGAAGTCAGGCTGACTGGTCTGTAATTTCCTGGATTTTTCTCTTTTTTACATTTTTAAAGTGAAGGGCAATTTTATTTCATTTTATGTATTTATTTAGTCACATTTTTATGCCGCTCCCCCTCCTGTTTATGCATCTTGGGGCAGCTAACAACATCATAAAAACACATAAAATCCCCAAATATAAAACACAAAATAACCGAGGCAGGAACAAAAAAACCAACCCAACCCCCATCACCCTCATCAAGGCCCAGCAGAACAGCCAGGTCTTACACTGTATGGAATGGGGAGGTCTAAGGCCAGGTGGACCTCCAATGGGAGGGAGTTTCACAGCTGCAATGCGGCCATGGAGAATGCCCTCCTTAGAGTTGACACCCAGGATCCCCGGGGGACCCTAAGGAGGGTGTCTCCGGTTGACCACAGAGGCCGATCCAGGACGCGGGGGTGAGGCGATCCTGCAGATAAGTGGGGCCCAGGCTGTTCAGGGCTTTAAAGGTCAGAACCAACACCTTGAATTGGGCCTGGAAGGCTATTGGCAGCCACTGCAGAGAGCGGAGCACTGGAGTAATGTGCTAGCGACGACTCATCTCCTTAAGGAGACGAGCTGCCGACTCCAGACCATCACCAGGGGTAGTTCCACGTAGAGCGTGTTACAGTAGTCTAGTCTCACGGTAATAAAAGCATGGATGATCTTGGCAAGGTCCGTGTCCAAGATTACTTGAGCCGTCGCACCAGATGTACCCCACACAGGGACCCCACACAGCCAAAGTCGTCTCCTTTTTAAAAATAAAATAAAATCCTTTATTAAAGTTGAAGTACGGTTACATACAATCTCAAAATCATTAAACAAGTATAAACAGAAAGAGAATACTGTCCATATCCTGGCATATAGCTGGACAGCAGCTCAAACAGATAACGAGATTATACAGTTTCACAAGTTTTAGGTACCGTGGTACCAGCCCTGGAAAAACAACAATAAAGTTAACAGGTAACCTTGTCCCTAATTTTTGCAAAATAACACACACACACACACACACACACCCAAAAAAACCCCACACCTTGCGCAGGGGCCATACCTTCCAATTTATAGCTCAATCAAATCTGCTGTAATAAAATGGTGGTCTGTGAGGAAGCACCAGCGATCACCTGCGACGGTATAAGCCAACACGACAACTACACCGCGTAGAACTCTTCTAACGTGTCATTTACATCGGCTGCAATCTGTTCCATAGAGATCATATACCATAGACGGCCAAGTAAGTCTTGTTTTTTAAATTTGCGGTATGTTTTCCAATGAGTGGCAATGACATGTAAAGCAGCTAGCCGAATCTGGTTACAGGAGTCTTGTCTATCCCTAGACATGGAGCTGTGTTGGAAAATTCCTAGAAGTGCTATGGAAGGCCTAAAGGGGACATAGACATCAGAGATCTTCTTCATCATTTGCCATACTATTATCCATAGAGGTTTGATGCATTCTCAGCTCCACCAACAGTGTAACATGGAGCTCACATCACTGCATCTATGCCAGCAGAGGTTTGACACTGAAGGGTCAGAAGCATGCACAGACATTGGTGTAAGATACCAGCGCAGACAGAGTTTAATTTGCACCTCTTTTACCAGAAGTGACTGAACTTTTAAACATATTAAACCATATCTGATTTTTATTTTCTTTTTTCTCAATAGCCATATGTAATTCATCTTCCCAGGGGGAGATGTAGCCATGATCAGTCATACAAAAGAGCTTTTTAAGCTCTCTATATGGGATGGACAGCATTTTCCTCTCTATCCCCATATCAAACAGTGTCACTTCAATTATGGAGGCACGTCTACCGTACATTTCCTTGTTACCCTGGAACTTCAACATACTAACTAATCTGCCGTATAAAAGAAAATCAATTTTGATACCCAATTTAGCCTCCAATTTATCTTTATCCATGAAGTTTCCATTAGAGAAAAAATACCGGGACTGTTTTGTTCTCCATATGGGTAAACAATTTCCGAATTGGGTCACTCACATCTGTGACCACATTTTTAAGGAGAGTATATGGAAAGCTGTCTGAATTTATATTGGCACGTCTCTATATGGTTTTCTAAACGTGAAACGCATATAGAATAAAAGGATGTCCAACCGGCTTTGGTGATGGCAACCTGCTGCCACCAACTATGAGTGGTTTAAAATTGTCAAACTCATACACTTTCTCTTTCAATCCCCCCCCCCTCCCAAAATACCACTTTTTTATGGCCCTGATCACAGCAGCATAATGATACATTTTGATGTGTGGAAAATTTAGGACACCCAAGGCCTTGTCAGATTGTAGAATTGTTTTACGTATCCTTGACTACTTGTTCCATACAAAAGAGGTAAGAATTTTGTTTACTTTATTAAAAAAAATCATTGGGCAATTTAATGGGTAATGCCGAAATTGTATATAGTAGTTTAGGAATCAACATCATTTTGTCCAGATTAATTTGACCCAACCAAGAGCACTGGAGAGAATGCCAGTTGACAATTTTGTTTTGCAGTTCTGTTAGTAAGGGGAGAAAGTTGCCCCTATACAAACATTGTGTATTTTTGGAAATCTGGACCCCCAAATATTTTAATTCATCAGTAGCCAGTTTGAAGGGGATAATATTTCCAATATTAGTGCATTGTATCGTGGGGATGTGAAAGAGTTAGATCTAAGATTTGTTGACATTAATCTTATATTTATTATCTATATATTTATTTCAAACTTTTACTACCCCGCCCCTCCTGCCACAAGCAACTTGGGGCGGCTTAGAATTCGTAAAACAACACTAAAACAACAATTAAAACAACTAAAAGGAGGAAAAGAAAATAACCCCATACCCCAAAAAACCCTCCACCCCCTCACCCTGCCAAATGTCTGTTAGAACAGCCAGGTCTTACAATTTCTCTGAAAAGAGGGGAGATCCGGGGCCAACAAGATCCGGGGGAGTTCCACAGCCGTGGTGCAGCCACCAAGAACGCCCTCCCCTGCATGGCCCCCCGGAACACTCGGTGGATCTCGAGCAGGACGCCCCCAGATGACTGCAGGAGTCGATCCAGCACCCAGGGAATGAGGCGGTCCCGCAGATAGGACCTAGACCATTTAGGGCGTTATAGGCCAAAACCAACACCTTGAATCGGGCCCGGAAAACCACCGGTAGCCAGTGCAAAGAGCGGAGCGCTGGTGTAATATGCTCCTGACGGGTCAGTCCTACCAGAAGACAGGCCACCACATTCTGCACCAGCTGCAGTTTCTGAGCCGTCACCATGGGTAGCCCCACATAGAGCGCGTTACAGTAGTCCAATCTGGAGGTGATGAAAGCATGGATGATGGTGGCCAGGTCAGAGCCTGAGACAAACAGCCAAAGCCATCGCACCAGATGTAATTGGCGAAAGGTACTCCTCGCCACAGCCTCCACCTGGACATCCAGGCGTAGCTGCGCGTCGAGGAGCACCCCCAGACTCCATACCTGGGATACCAGTGGAGGGCAGACCCCGCCAATAACGGGGACCACCATCTCCATCGCCTTACCCACAAACATCACCTCTGTCTTGTCGGGATTCAGCCTCAGTCGGTTAGTCCTCATCCAGTTCCCCACAGCCATCAATGTCAGCGGGATGGGGAGAAAAGAGGGTAACACAGAATCATTCCCACATGCTGGAGAGACACACACGAGCTCTGCCCCCACGGTGAAGGGGAAAGTTGCCCATCAGGATAGCGTGATGGCCCGATATGTCTCAGAGAGACGGGGCCTCTATCATCATAGGGCGCAGAGTGGAAGGGGGAGGCCTGGCTGGGCCTTGCCCGCCACAGATACACACACCACTCGCTCAAATTGGAAGGCAGGAGACGGAACATACTGTGAGGGGAAGAGTGGGGGTGACACAGAAGGGGCTTTGGTTCGGGGGAGAGGGAAGACAGCACACATTCCGGGAGGAGGGACAGGGCCGGGAAAGGTCTTGCACACCACTCGCTCTCTCACCA
This sequence comes from Sphenodon punctatus, assembly GCA_003113815.1. Taxonomy (NCBI): domain Eukaryota; kingdom Metazoa; phylum Chordata; class Lepidosauria; order Sphenodontia; family Sphenodontidae; genus Sphenodon; species Sphenodon punctatus. The sequence continues at coordinate 502,314 of QEPC01010811.1, forward strand.
CACCCTATACAGTCTCCCAAATGCGCCACGGGGATAAGGGAACGGAACAAGTACACCACACGCCACCCCTAAGTATGCACAAGCACCTCCTTCCAACACCCACACGTCACTAGCAATAATCACAACACTTAGCTTGGGGTCAGCTTCTCGCTCCGATTACTGGCTCCAGGGAACTCCCTGCACCAGCTTAAGAAAAGATAGACGTGCCTCCTGGCGTGATGCAGTGGTTGCAGCAGCGGCTCTGCCCCCTGCGGGATCACAAGGGCCGGCGCAGCACTCAGCGCAACCGGACCAGTTGCCTTGGCAATGGAATGTGGCGGGGAAGTCTCTCCTGCCGCGCTTGTCCTGGGGATAGAGGCCGGAAGTGGAAGACGTGTTCCCCCCGGGCCGCCCAGCGCCCCCCTGAGCCCCAGTCCTGACAGTCAAACACTGAGTAAGCACCGAGACTGCAGGGCTTGGGTCTGTTGAAAAAGAAAGATGTACAACTGGGAGTCATCAGCATATTGATGACATCGCGCGCTGAACCTCCTGATCAGGGCTGATGCGGCAGCAGCTGTTACCGCTCCGCGATTCCATTCCTAAACCTCGGCATCCCAGGTTGCGCCTCGCAGAATTCCGCACGGTACTCCGTGATTCTGCATTTTTTTCGCTACAAGAATTCGCAGATGCGGAAT
>QEPC01010811.1:510919-561917 GCA_003113815.1 Sphenodon punctatus
CGATGGAAGGCATTGACTACCCCAGCCAGCAATGGCCCCATTGTCTCTCGGTAAGATTTAATCAGCCAGGACGGGCAAGGATCTAATTCACAAGATGTGGTCCTAACAGCCCCAAGAACACCAACCACATTGGCGGGTGTCACAGACTGAAATTGATCCCACAAAACCAGACAAGACCATAACCTCCATAACCTCCAGTTCCCCATATGTATTATTTGTGGCATCGAAGTCGTCGTGAATCCGAGCGATGTTATCCACAAAATAATCCATGAACATGTCACAGTGAGCAGTAGATGACTCCACTCCAAGACGGAGGGAGGCCAGACTGACCAGCCCCCGCACCACCCGGAAAAGCTCTGCTGGGTGGGATTTAGCAGATGCTATGAGGGTAGCAAATAACTCCTTTTTTGCTGCCCACATAGCTACAGCATAGGCTCGTAAACTGACTATATGACTCAATCTGTCGGTTTCAGCATGCGAACGACACCACCGTCGCTCCAACCGCCGCCCTTCTCGCTTCAGCTCCCATAGTTCCTCGGAGAACTAGGGAAGCCCGCAGAGCAGTCGCCTGGGCAGCGACCCCTAGGAGCTGTCTGATCAATGGCCTCCGTCAGCAACGTATTCCATAACAAGACGAGGTCATTGATGGAACAGTTGTCCATGTTAGAGGGAAACTCACCCAGAGCCTTCCGGAACCGATCTGGTTCCATCAGCCTCCGTGGGCGAACCATCCGAATCGGTTCTGCACCCTTCCGGGAGCAGACACGCGCCAGGAGCGAGGCTTGCAGGACGTAATGGTCTGCCCATGACAAGGGTACAGCTGATAACTCCCCCACTAATGGAACACCTGCCTCAAGGCCAGTCCAAAACACAAGGTCTAAGGTATGTCCCTCCTGATGTGTCGGGCCGATAGCTCTCTGGGACAGGTCCATGGTTGTCATTGCGGCCATGAACTCATGCTCCGCTCCTTTAAGGTCAGCGTCGGTATGAATGTTGAAGTCCCCCAAGACTACTGACTTTGGGGATCGCAACACCACCCCCGACACCACCTCCGCTAAAGCATGTAGGGAAGTTTCTGCACAGATAGGTGCACGGTATACAAGGAGCACTCCCAAACTGTCGCCCACCAAATCAAACACAAGGTGAAGACCCTCAATACCTGATACGGATTGCACCAGATACCTCCTCACAGTCCAACCCTCCTTAAAAATCATGGCTACACCCCCGCCCCGTCCCTGCGAGCGCGACTGATGCTGCACGGAATACCTGGCCAGAACAAGGTCAGCCAAAATGGACCCTGACTCATTGTCCAGCCAGGTTTTTGTGATACATATGAGATCGGCGGCATGGTCCAGGATTACCTCCCGGACAGTTGTTGCCTTATTCGCCACCAATCTCACATTTAACAGCAACAGCAGGGGCCCCTGACCAAGAACCATCTGCCTGGGGGTAATGAGCAGGACCTGTAATAAACACCTGTCCTGTCTCACTGATCTCACCTTGCCCCAATTTAGACTATATCTCCCCCAGCCTGTCACGACCTCAATGGTGGCTGCTCCCTCCCCCCCGACCCCGCACAGGCTGTCCCGCCCAGGCAGTTGAGGAGTTCTTCCCTCCCCCCCCATAAACATTCCCCATCCCTCCTCCCTAACCCACTCCTTCCCCCTCCCAACATCCTCCCTCCCTTCCTCTCCAAATAATAAAATACAATACAAAAGACCCTCCACACCCTCTACCCCCCTAACATAAAACACTACAAAATAAACCTCCCTAATCCTCCCACCAAGCTCCCACCTCCTCAGGCTTCCCAAAAGTTCTGAGCTAAGGGCCACACCTAAGGACCCTTTGGAGCAGCAGAGCCAGCAGGCATGCCACTCTTCAGCTCTCTCAGGCTGGAAACCCCACCCCAAAGCCGCCGGGGGAAGCCCCTTTAGTCCCACCCCCTCTCCCTCTGCCACCGGGAGAGGGGAGAAGTAAAACGGGCCACATCTAAGGGATCTTTGGTGCGGTGGCACCGAGTGCGGAGCCGGCAGGCATGCCGCTCTTCAGCCCTCTTGGGCCAGAAACCCTGCCCCAAAGCCACCGGGGGAAGCCCCTTTGGTCCCACCCCCACTCCCTCTGCCACAGGGAGAGGGGAAAAGTAGAACAAGGTACCCAATCACTCCCCCGGTAGGCTCTAGTGGGGGCAAGCTGTTGTGGGGTGAGTCCGACTGGCTCCCAGTCCCCTCCAGTGTAGCAGGCGCTCCCTGTATTATGCAAATAGGATGGCCACCTCCACTGCCTCAGCCCGCTAACGCCCCGCCAATGGCTCTTCACCCTCAGGGCAGCCCCCTCTTTATGATGTTACCTGGGGGAGGAGAAGCAGTCAGCACAGCTGCAGGAGATCCAGGCAGCTTGTGCAGCTGGCTCTCTCCTGCCCAGCTCCCTCCAACAATCCCTCAAGGCAGCCCACTCTTTATGATGTTACCTGGCGGAGGAGAAGCAGAGCCAACACAGTTGCAGGAGATCCAGGCAGCTTGTGCAGCCAGCTCTCTACTTGAAACCTAAGATCTTACCAAACCTATCCAATAATTTTAGTAACTGTGGCACTGATTCCAGTGGATCAGATAAGGTCAACATGGCGTCGTCTGCATACATGGACAATTTATATTCCAAATCTCCAGTTTTGATCCCCTTAATATGGGGATTTGAACGTATTGCAATAGCAAGAGGTTCCATTGTGAAACCAAACAATAGCGAAGAGAGCGGACAGCCCTGGCAAGTACCTCGTTTCAATTCAATATCCTCAGAACCTATGCCGTTAATAAATAGTTTGGCTCTAGGATGAAGATACAAGGTTTTTATCCATGAAAGATTACAATAAATAGCCATTATTTCTAACGTTTTAAATAGAAATGTGTGTTCAATTCTGTCCAATTATTTATCAGCATCCAACGAGATTAAGGTGGCAGGAGTTTTACTAGTCTGGATGTGATAAACTAAATTCACCACCTTTCTGATATTGTCCATTCCCATCCTCTCAGGGACAAACCCGGCCTGATCTGGGGGGATCAGAATCTTACAGACCCACTGAAGCCGGCTCCTGAGAATTTTAGTGAAGATCTTTAGATTGATATTTAAGAGTGATATGGGGCGATAACTCCCACAGTTTTTGAAATCTTTATCTGGGTTAGGGCATAATGTAACCAATGCTTCGTAAAAGGACGGGGGCATTTTTTCTGAATCAAGAAAAAAATTATACAATTTTGTCAACTGAGGGGCCAAGGATTCAACGTAAATCTGATAGAATTCGGCACAGTAACCATCCGGCCCCCCAACTTTATTTTTTGGAAAGCTAGAAATTGCCTCCTCTGAGCTGATCAATTTATTGATTATCTCTTTCTGACTGGCAGAGAGCCATGGCAATGATAGGCCATGAAGGAATTCTTGTATCTCCCTTGCAACAGGTTTAGTTGAAGAGTATAACTCTTTATAGAATTGTACAAAGCAATCATTAATTTGCTTGGGTTGTAAAAGCAATTCACCTGAGGAGTTACTAATTTTTTCAATGTGTGCTTTTTGTCTTTTTTAACCAACCAAGTCAATACTTTGTCAGATTTATTTGATCTATCATAATAGTAGTGTTTTTGGTAAACCTAACCTCTCTAACAATTGGTTCTAGTTCAGCTGTATTGATCTGGCACCTTAATTCATGAATTATCTCTCTGCTCTAGAGAGGGCCACCTTTTATTCTTGTCCTCGAGCGCATGCAGTTGCATAAACAACTCCTGTACCGCCTGATGTTTTCTTTTTCTAGTGTAGGAAATAACTGATATGTACGGACCCCTAATATATGCGTTTGCAGTTTCCCATAATATTTGTGGGTGTATATCTCGAACATCATTTAATTAAAAAAAAATCTGTAACATTTTGTTGTATTTTTTCTTTGATTTCCTGGTTCTTAAGAAAGTACTTAAGTCTCCAATTCCTCCCCCTATCTTTCTGTGCCCACCATGTTCATACTCAAACGATGGCACTATGTTCAGAACACATTAGGCTCTGTATACAACAGGATTTACAATTTTTTACATTCTCTTTATTGGTCAGAATGTGATCAATATTTGACTATGTATTGTGAGGGGATGAAAAGAATGAGAATTCTGTAGAAGTGGGATTAATCAGTCTCCAAACATCTACCCAAGAGTTCTCTGAAAACATATTCACGATCTCTGAAGATGATAACTGAACTAAGGGTAGTTTATCCTCCGGATGCAAGGGGATATTGAAGTCTCCTAATATTATAAGCTGGCCCTTAGCCTCAACAGAAACCACAGGAACCATCTCCAGAAAAAAGGTGAATTGGTCTCAGTTAGGAGAGTAGACAAACAATAGTAATTTCTGTGTTAGTATAGACAAACAATAGTAATTTCCTCAGTCAGTGAGACCAAATTTCAACCCAGCCCAAGAACACAAACTGGTAACCGAAAAATCCTTAACAGGGTAACAATAGAAACTATAGCATATCTTCTTCAGAACTGTTAGTGGATGAATCTGGATGTCCTGTGCTGCCACCTGCTGGTATAAGAAATATAAACAATTGTTTATCAGGCTGGGCAGCCTAGCTTGAAAAGGCCAGACCAGCAGGATTAAATCCAGCATCCCACAAACCTCATCTCAAAGGGTCACAGGACAGTTAGTTCACTGCTGAAAGCAAAGTGTGACCACTCAAACCACATTCACTGTACCTCCCGACAGCCTCTTTCAATTGCGACAGGTTTCTGTCTATGTAGCGCACAAGGTCTTATATGTCTGTCCCCAGCATGCAGGAAAAAAACCCTAGCCGGGTGTTTCATCTGGGCATGGATACCAGTTTTGTAAAATGCTTCCCCAGGCTTTGCTCTCAGTGCTTTGTGAGCATGCTCAATCTCTGTGTTGCTCAGTCCAGGTTTTTCAGGGAAGATCTGAAGTAAAATTTGTTTGAGAAGTGCAAGAACCACCTCCTTTTCTACGCCTTTTGGCACCCTATTAATCCTAAGATTATTCCTCCTCCCTTGATTTTCTAGGTCCTCAGTTTTTTCGTTCAGTGCCAAGACTTTTTTTTTTCTAGCGCTGCTATGCGGTTATACCGTGTCAAGTCCCAGTCCTCTGATGCATCCACTCCCGCAGTAGCAGGCGGTCATTACGGGCTTCTTTAAGTCCTACTTTGATGTCCTCCATGAAGGCCTCAATATTAACTATACTGGCCTTCATCTCAGCCATTTCTGTTTCTGCTGCCTGTGCCACCATTTTGGTAACCTGAGTAGGGACCTCTTCTGTGCAAGGCCTGAAAGGGGCGCTGTCAATATTACCTTTTATCAGGCAGATTTGCTCTTTTTTTTTTTTTTTTGACCCGCTGACTCTTCTGGAGTTCAGATCTCATCTGCTACCCCTTTCAAGCATGAAAACCAGGTTTTTGAAAGGTTTAGGAGATTAGGTGTGGGCCCCGCAGGCGCTACAACCCAGTACAGCTATCCTCCACGCATGCCCACTGGTGCCCTCGCCAAAGTCCCCTCTTGTGTACATTTATTATTCTCCATGTGCATCACTTTGCGCTCATCCACATGTTTATTTACACCGTCAAAAAATTCTAGTAAACCAGTGAGGTCACTCGCTAGCATAGAAACTGTTAAGATCCAAATTCAAGACCCAATCTGCTTCGCCACAAACTTCTTGTTTCTCATTTTGCAGGTTTACTTTGTTCCCCCCATCCCCCAAGTCCACACTTTGCAGTAGACAGATTTGTAATAAGGAAGCAGAACTAGTAATCATACTAGGCCTTCAGATTTGACTGGAAATGTGACTGAAGAGGGAGACAGCACAAAGATTGGAACACCTGCTCTTAAAAGAAAATTGGGATGCCAGTATCAATCAACCTGGACAAAAACTTATGCATGGGTGTCCTATAATGTAGAACTAGACAAAGTGTTTTGCAGCGTGTGTTACTCTGCAAAGGAAATGCATGCTGCTCTTCCAAACACCTCAAGTGACAAAGATGCGTATGACGCTTTTGTTGAGCATAGCTTCTGTAACTGGAAAAAAGCGCTAGAGAGATTTAGTGTACATGAAAAATCCAATTTACACTGGACTGCTTTTCAAGCTATAGCTGATTCTAAAGCTGGTGTAACTATATATACCTGTTTTTCTCAAGGCGCACAGAAGCAAAGGCAGGAAGCTCAAAGGGAACTGTTGTCCATTTTGGAATCTCTGCAGTATCTGGTCTCCCCGGTTAATGCAATTCGTGGTCATGATGAGGAGGAATCAAGCCGACAGCTCTTACTGTTGCGTTCAAAGGACGTACCCGAGCTGAAGTCCTGGCTTGATCGTACAACCTTTTTGCTATAAATGAGGTGCTTTCAATCATGTCTCACCATGTTCTCTGTTCATTAGTGAGAGATATTGAAAGATCTGTGTACTATACAGTAATTGTGGATGAGACCACAGATATCTCTGTAAAAGAACAGGTCTCCTCTTGCTTCCGCATTGTCACAGAAGATCTGTCAGTGGAGGAAAACCTTTTTGTTTTCTATGAAACAAATGACACAACAACAATTCTTGTTTGCATTTTGAAGGTTGTGCTCCGGCGCTTCAATCTTCCTGTTGACAGGTGCTGTTCAGGGCCGGCCCCAGGCATGTGTGACATGCGGTTGTACATGCCCCTGTGGGAGCCAGGGCCCTGCTCCTGGAGCCTGGTCTGTTGCTCTGGCGGAAGCAGCGCCGCCTGAATTCAAAATCTAGGCTGACCCCGCCCCTGCTGTTGGAGCTGCTAGCCCTAGCTCAGCTGTAGCCCCGCAGTGCAGGAGGGGGGAGAAAGTCTGTACCCCCCCATCCCCGCCCCTCCCCTACCTCACCACTTGCCGTTGGCCCCCGCATGCCCTAGCCCAGTGAGCCAGGATTCGGACAAGAAGGTTGCTGCCTTGTAAACAAGGTTCTTCGAGCTGGCTCTCTAACATTCTCACAAATGGGTTTGTGCTTGTACGCCTTTCTCTTACTAACAGAGACCAAGCTCGCTAGTTTTGAAAAACCACGTGATGGTCTCAAACCCCCACAGTATATAAGGTACCTTCCTGCCCAAACCCAACAGTTCCTTCCAACCCTAAGTGTGCAGGAAGAAAATTCCTTGCGGGGGTGGGGGTCGGAAGGGTGGGCATTTGTGAGAATGTTCAGAGCCATCTTGCAGAACCTTGTTTACAAGGTAGCAACCTTCTGTTCTTCGAGTGGCTCCTCCCATTCTCACAAATGGGAGAGTACCAAGCCTAGATCAAGGCAGTGGGGGATTTTCTTATAGAATAAAAACAACATACCTCTCCAAGCAAAAAGTGTGTAAGTCTATTCTGTCAACTTAGTTTAAAAGTTCCTCTTTTTAAAAAAAAAATGACAAAACCATTATAAGTAAAATAGATGATTAAGTCTTAATTACAGAATTCAATATAGATACTCCCAGAGAGGTGTCAGATTCAGAATGGAGATATAAAGCATAATGCTTAGTGAATGTATGCGGGGAACTCCAGGTCTCAGTCCTGCTTATCTCGAGAAGGAGAGATGTTGCAAAATGCTGCTATAGAAGCACCCATACCTCTGAGCGAATGAGCCTTTAAATAAGGTGGGGGTGGACTTCCTACCTGCTCATGGGCAAAGGAGATCAAATGTACTAACCATTTTGAGATAGTTTGGGATGAAACTTTTTGCCCTAACTTGGGAAGGGGAGAGGAACAAATTGTCAGTCCATCTGCAGTGCTAGGTCTTGTCTAAATAGAACAGGACTGCTCTCTTAACATCCAAAGTGTGAAATCTGGTTTTATTGTTTTATTGTTCTTATATTTGGTGTTCGCCACCCCGAGCTGCCCTGTGGGCAGGAGGGGCAGCATAGAAATTTTGTATAAATAAATAAAATCTGGCTAAGATTTCTGACTCATGAAGTGGAGGGAGGAATACTGGGAGAACAATTTTTTGTGCCATATGAAATCTGGACACCGTTTTAGAGATAAACGATGGATGGAGAGAGATCTCTATCCTGTCTGGGAAGACCGAGAAGTAAGGCTCCTTGATAGATATAGCAGTGAGTTCACTCACCCGCCTAAGGGACATGATGGCAACCAAAAAGGCAGTCTTCAGAGACCAGTGGAACAGGTCAGATTGTTCTGCAGGTTCGAAAGGGTGTTTTGTCAGTTGATCTAGAACAAGGTTCAGATCCCACTGAGAAATGGGGTGTTTGTTAGGGGGAAACAAATTAATTAGTCCCTTAAACTTCTTTACCAGAAGGTGACGAAAAAGGGATTGGGAATTTGGGAGGGCCACACGCTGGGCTATTGCTGAGAGATGCACTCTTATAGAAGAGTGTGCAAGGCCCTTCTCAGCCAGGTCCAACAAGTATTGAAGGACTAGTGGCACGGTTACCTGATCTACTGAGATGGATCTCCCAGATAACCAATAGGAGAATCTCCTCCATTTGGAATCATATGATCTTTTAGTAGATTGTTTCAAATCACTATCCAGCACCAGATTTAATTTAAGAACAATTTGGGATGGACAATTTAAGAACCCACCTGAAGCAGGGTTAATGGTATGCAGTTATTGATCTAAAAGATGCTTATTTTCATGTTAGATTGCATACCTCCTGTAGAAGATTCTTCCGTTTCACCCATGACTTCATGCATTTTCAGTTTTGTTCATTACCATTTGGACTCTCCTCGGCCCCTAGGGTCTTTACTAAGGTTATGGCCCCAGTCATAGCTTTCCTTCGTAAGCAGGGCATTGCCATTTCCCCCTACCTAAATGACTGGTTACTGGTTGCTAATACCCCAGACACCTTAAATGCCAACCTTCGCTTCACTCTAGATCTATGCGTAAAGCTGGGACTAACTATAAACGTACAGAAGTCCCGCCTGTCTCCTAAATGTCTTGTTAAAAAAGACATTTGTTCTGTTATTACTATATATGAACACTTTTGCTTGATTATTTTCATTTGTTTTGACTATTACTGCCAAATCATTGCAAAAAGTCAATAATGCCCTGCCCTCCATCTCCTCCTGTTCCCTCCCTATATTGGCAGGAGGTGAAACTGGGAGAGGGGTCTAGATGAGGGGGTACTTTGGCATGTTGGGGGTGGTTTAAGCAAGGGGGTGCTCTGTGTGGGAAGCTAAGGGGTAAAAAGTGCTGAGACTAAAGAGAGCTCAAGGCATGTGTGCAGATATGATGGACATTTATGCAAAATATGTAAATGTGTGTATTTGCATAAATGGGTGGGGCCTAAGTATGCAAATTGGGCCCTGCACCAAGACTTCGCACATGGTCCCACAAACCCTAGGGCCGACCTTGGTGCTGTGGCTGGTGCTATGATGGAGCATCACACATTGCTGGTTCTTTGCGTGGACTACAGGCATTGCTAAAAGAAGAGCCATGAGCTGTTTACATTCACTGCTTAGCACATACTGTAAACTTGGTAGTGCAAGATGTAGCAGAAAATGTAAAGCAATGTCAAAATTTTCTGAGTCTCATAGCGGACTGATCAACTTCGTGAGAACATCACCTAAATGTCTGTCTTGGTTTAAGCAACTTCAAGAGGGACAGGGTGAGGACAAAGTCAGTCTGCGTCAATTTTGTCCTACAAGGTGCACTCTTAGAGCAGCTTCCCTGCAGTCAGTTGCTTCTGTTTACAAAGAGCTGATTGATTTCTTTTTGGAGTTCTTATCTAAGGCCAAAGGAGATCCTGCGGCAAAAGCAGGTGGGTATGCACAGACCTTGCAAAAGTTTGATACCTATTTTATGCTTAAATTATTGTTAGTCGTGTTTTCCCATTTGGAAGCAGTAAATACAGCTCTCCAGAAAACCAGCTTACACTTCCACCAAGCAGAACTTCATTTAGCTTCTGCTAAGAACAGTGCATCCCAACTTTGTGGCGACTTTGAACTGTTTTGGACCAAAACCACCACTGAAACAAAACAGTTTGATTTAGACAGTCCCACTGTTTCTAGATTCAGAAAGCCTAGCCGTCACATTGATGGTGGATCTGAGCCACGCCATTTTAAGATACCTGTGGAGTTATACAGAAAAAATATTCTGTGAGGTCACTAATTCTGTTTCAAGTAGTTTGAACTCTCGGTTCTCCTCTGATGTGTGCCAACACCTGAGAAAAATTGAAAAGCTTGTTGTGGGAGAGGATGATAGCGCATATACTGCAGCCTTCTATAAGACAGACTTTTAGGCTGGTCAGCTACAATTACTTCAAGATATGTTGTGGACAATACAATGAAATCAACAGCGCAGTGCGCAGCAACAGTCAAAAAAGCAATCAGAATGTTAGGAATTATTTGGAAGGGGATAAAGAATAAAACTGAGGATGTCAATGCTGCGACCGCACCTCAAATATTGTGTGCAGTTCTGGTCGCCCCATCTCAAAAAAGACAGCGCTGAGCTAGAAAAGGTGCAGAAAAGGGCAACAAAAATAATCAGGGGCATGGAAGGACTCCCCTATGAGGAGAGGCTTGGTAGGTTGGGGCTGTTCAGTTTAGAGAAGAGACGACTGAGAGGAGATATGATAGAGGTCTATAAAATTATGAGTGGGGTGGAACCAATAACAAGGAGCAGTTATTACCCTTTCAGCTAGTACTAGAACTAGGGGGCACTCCATGAAACTCATAGGTGGCAAGTTTGAAACAAAATATTTTTTCACTCAGCGTATAATTGGGTTGTGGAATCTACTGCCAGAGACTGCGGTAAGGGCCAGTACTATAGCTGACTTTAAAAGAGGTTTGGACAAGTTTCTGGAAGATAGGTCCATATCATAATTCGACAAGGAACAGACATTGTTTGTTACTTTACATGTATACAAATTGTATACAGTTCATACAACGAAGTAAAGAATGTGATTGTAGACATTATACAATTTGTTGTAAACAATGAAGTTCTGTAGAAACAGACTTAATGCACTCTGACAAAATAGTTACTTGTCAAATTATGATAAATTACAGATTAATAATTGTAAAATGTGCAAGTTTACTATTGATAAAAATGAATTAAAATATGTATGGTAAGGAATTTAATACATATATTACATATATGTTGACGAGGATAAAATATTAAATATTGCTTTAATTGTGAATTATTTTCTATGTTTTTGGTGTTTATGTTTTGTTGCAATGTATGGAGTAGAAGGTTTTTTGAATTGTAATTGTACTGAATTTTTTTTTTTTGTATTTTAAGAAAACTTGTGCATTTAAGGTTTTTTTAAAACTTAAGTTTTTTGTTTTGGTTAATTTATTTACTAAATTTAAAAGTGAAAGTAGTGATATTGATTTTTATTTAGATTTTTTTTTAAAATCCTCAACAATTCTTTCCCATCCTCTAGCCCCCGCTAGAACCTTCAGTCCTAGATGAGGTCCTTGCTGCTGTGCTTTGATTTTAACCTTGCACACTGGACTCACTTGGATTGGTGGTTGTTTGCTAAAACTTCTATTCATGTGTGCACATCTGTTCCTTGTGTGCATGTTCTATTCCATTATCATATTGATGTAGGTGTGCAATTTTAGGGTTGGCCCTGCCTACCGTTGAGTTGGCCCTGCCCCCGGGTTTGGCCCTGCTCCCAGTCCCCTGCCCCCCCGAAATTGAAAATGTTTACACCCATGCATGCAGCACCAGTTGTGGTTAGAGGGCCAGGTGTATGAGGGCAGCAAAGTGGAGTTTTTTTGCTACCATCATATCATTTGCAAAGTCATGTCCAGCTGAGTTTTTCTGGGTGGTGAAGGGGCTGGTCAGTCCGGCCTCGCTCCGCCTGGAACTGGAATCTTCCAGTGCTCGCTGTGACATGTTTATCAACTATTTTGCGGATAAAATTGCTCGTATCCACCACAATTTCGATGCTGCACTTAGTGCAGTAGATAGATCTGACAATATGAATGCCCCATCTGGTCCGGTTTTGTAGGATCAGTTTCAGCAGGTATGTCCACCGATGTGATGGAGGTGCTGGGAGCTGTGAGGGCCATGACTTGTGAACTCAATCCATGCCTGTCCTGGCTGATAAAAGCCAACTGGGAGATGCTGAGGCCACTGCTGGTGGCAGCTGTCAGTGCCTCCCTTGTGGAGGGCAAGGTCATGGGGTGCTTGAAGGAGGCCATGGTGCAGCCTTTGCTCAAGAAACCATCTCTTGACATTGACCCCCTGTCTAGCTATCAGTCAGTCTCTAACCTTCCCTTTTTAGGGACGGTTATTGAATGGGTAGTGGCTCAAGAGCTCCAGGGGCATCTGGACTGCATCGGCTTCCTTGATCCCTTGCAGTCAGGCTTTTGTCCAGGCTACGGCACTGAGAATGTGCTTGTGGCCTTGGTCGACAATCTGCACCAGGAGTTGGACTGAGGTTGGTCCACTCTCTTGGTTTTATTAGATCTTTTGGCAGCTTTTGACACAGTTGATCATAAGATGTTGGTGACCCATCTGTGGACCGTGCTGGGGTGGGCGGGACTGTTCTTGAATGGTCCCACTCATTCCTGGCTGGAAGAACTCAGCATGTGGCTGTGGTACTGGAGGAGTATACATCATCCCCCCAGGCCTTCACGTGTGGAGTCCCACAGGAATTCATTCTGTCCCTTCTCCTGTCCAATGTGTATATGCAGCCTTTGGGTGAGATTGTGAGAGGGTTTAAGGTTCGGTGTTCAGCTGTACCTCTCGTTTTCATCTGACCAAGGCCTGGCAGTCTCGGTGTTTGCCCAATGTCTGGCTGCGGTGGGGGACTGGATGATGATGAGCCATCTGAAGCTCAGTCCTGAGAAGACAGAGATGATGATGATGATGGGTAAGGGCAAGGGAGTGGAGGCCCCCGTCATTGATGGGGTGCATTCCTCCTTGGTGCCTCTGGTTCGAAGTCTAGGAGGAGTCCTTGATTCGCAGCTCTGCCTGCATGCCCAGGTGGCAGCTGTGGTGAGGAATGCATTTGGTAAATTATATCTGGTTAAACCTCTTTGGCTGTATATTTTGGGCCCTGATCTTGCCACCATCATCCATGCGTTAATCACTTCGACTGGATTACTGCAACACACTCTATGTGAGGCTAACCTTGGTGATGACCTGGAGGCTGCAGCTGGTGCAGAATATGGTGGCTCGTCTCGTGGGGGATGAGCTGCTGGGAGCACATAACACCTGTATTCCACTATAGTCTTCTGGCCTGATTCATTCAAGGTGTTGGTTATTACCTTTAAAGGCTATATGGCTTGGGCCCCACTTACCTGCGGGGCTGCTTAATCCCTCATGTCCTGGGTCGGTCACTGTGGTCGACTGGGGACATCCTCTTGGAGGTCTCCTGCATTTCCTGGGTGGCAACGCTCGAGTGGGCATTCTCGGGGGCCATGGCGCAGCTTTGGAATTTCCTCCCAGTAGAGAGTCACCTCTCTCAGGATCTTCCCTCCTTCCATAGACAATGACCTGGTTCTTTCACCAGCTGTTTGGTGTGGGGGATGGGTAGTGGGTGGGGTTTTTTGTTGGGGATTAGGGGTAATTATTTATTTGCTTGGGCCTCTGCTCTTTTTATGGTTTAAAATGATACTTCTATATATTGAAGCTTATATTTTTGTATTTTGTTTTTTATTATGATTATGATGATGTTCACCGCCCTGAGCTGCCATTGGGCATTGGAGGAGTATATAAATGCAATTAAATAAATTTGTACTGGAGATCTATGATCCAGAAACCTCTTTAACTAAAGGGGGGTGGACAGAGTTCCCAATGCAAGAGGTGCATGCCAAAACCTCCCATGTTGCAGAGAACCACAAGACGCATCATATATTGATTGTGGCTTTCTCCCAATCCCAGGGACAGGGCAGCATGGCTTCCCCCATCTCTCATCAAAGTTCTGGCTCTCAGGCAGTATGGCAGGTTCAGATAGCAGTACAGGGCACACTCTCCCTGCTCCCATGACTCCCAGGAGCCTCCAGTGGCAGAAATGTCAGCTCAGCTTCTCTTTCTCCCAAAGAAGTTGCAGGGACAGCCCTCCAGGCAGCCACTTCCGGCATGAGTTGCAGAACAGGTTCCCGAGAGTCTCATGTGGCTCCCAAACTGCCATTTACCCACCTCAGAACTAAAGTGTCTGTAAGAGCTGTCCTGCCTTAGTACAGATATGTTCTGTACAGAAGAGTGGCACTCTTGGCCAAAGTCCCTGTAATGAACAGTTAACCTTGGTGTGTGATGATCCACACCATGGAGTAATGCTTATGAGACTTTGTTGGTTGATGTCTCTTTTGACAGCTATTCCACTTCAGTTCTGGGACCATACACGCCAGAGAGTAATGCTATTGAGTCCTCCTTAACTCAAGCCTCTAACCATCCATTCCACCTTTGCATTGGGACAACATGCACCAGAGAGTAGTGCTACTGAGGCTTTCTTGTGGTGGTGATAGTTCACTGTGAGCTAGTGATTACCAAATAAATCTTACCACACTTTGGGCATTTTCAGATGTTACGAGATCACAGTGAACCACGGTCAATTCCGCAGCGGGGCCAAAGCGCCCTGAACGTCTGTTACGCAGGAGCCAGATGTTCACCACGGTCAATACCCACCTGGGGTCAATGTCAACCACGCTTCTGGACCTCCGGCCCGGACCATCGCCGAAAGCATGGTCAAAGCGATTCCCAATGGGAAACAAAAAAAAGTAACGTCTGAATGGCAACCACCGGCCGGAATTGAGCAAAATTATTCCCAGCCAGGGAGCGTGCAGTGTCGCTGCCAGGCAACCAGCAACAACACAGGCAGCGGAGGGAGATTTAAAGAGCACACAGCAGCAGGGAAATGTGGCAGGATGGAGCGAGGCGGAAAGGAGAGGAGAGCGGTGGGGGAGAGTAAGGCAGGTTGAGGATGAGGCGCAGGCGGTGGAGGAGGTCGTGCTGCACATGGAGGGAGTGGCGGGACAGCAGGAGCAGCCGGGACAGGCTGACTTGGGGGCAACGACCGGGCCGGGGGAGGAGGCACCCTGGAAATGGGTAAGGGGACCGAAGAGGAGAGGACCCGGCGGCACAGGGGCACCATGGGGGGCAGGCAGGAAGGGGGGGAGGGAGCGGGATGGGCAGAACAGCAACCAACACCCCCGCTCTGTCCCGCAGACACGGAAGCGGGCCCGGGAGCCTGAGCCACCGGAGGAGATGGGCACACACCAGGGGGAGCAGGAGGAAGAGGCACCGGAGGGTCCACGGGGGAGATGGCCCTACCACAGATGGGGCCACAGGGAGACCCAGGACTTCATCCGCATCTGGGGGACCCTGTAGCATCAACTGGAGCTCGTGCTCAATCAGCGCAATGAGCATGTGTTCCGAGAGATCGTGTGGGAAATGGAGGCGGCAGGGCATCACAGGACCGTGGCACAGTGCTGGTCAAAGGCCAAGGAACTCAAGAGGGGGTACAAGGCCATACGGGACAACTGGCGGTCCGGGCATGGAGCCCGGACCACCCCGTACTATGATGCCCTGGACCACATACTGCACATGAAGGGCCCCATAGTTGCCCCGTGCCTTGTGGGGAGCGCTGTGGTCCAGGGCAGGGAACGGGTCGAGGTACCCCCTCCCCTCACCCCCCCCAAGAAGGCACTGACTCCAGGGCCCCAGACCCCCAGGGGGAGCGCCCTGGGACCTTGGGGACTGGCAGCCCCCCCACCCAACAGCAGCCCGGAGAGCCCCCACCCCCTGTCCACACCAGAAGACTCCAACGCTGGCACACTGGTCACCCTCAGCCAGTGGTCGCAGGGGGACCCCAGCACTACGGAGGGACCGGCCTCAGAGGGATCGGAGACAGACATCGAGGGTAAGCAGGCAGATGGGAGGGGGGATGAAGCAGGGGGGGGAAGGGGGCCCCAGCCAGGGGGCAGGCCCCGCCCACTCCCTGGACCACGGAACGGGGGGCCGGCAGAGAACAGCCCCGGCAGCCGCCGGAGAACCCGGGTGAGGCACACCAGTGAGAAGGTGGGTCCCCGGGCAGACCTGCAGGGGGACCTGGGTCATGCGGGGGGCTGGCCGGCCGGCCGCCACCCCAGGGGGGAGCACGATCCCCCAGGCTTGCTGGGATGGGCGCCTAACCCCCAACCTCCCTGTACCCTACAGGGCAGCCAGGGGGGCCGCAGCAACCCGGGCCCGTGGCCCGGCACAACGGTTGAGGGAGCACTGGGCACGTGTATGGCGCCGGAGGGAGGACCAGGCGGAGGACATTGTTCGGACCACCACTGAACAGAGGGAGCGGATGATAGCAGCCGTGGACCGCATGGAGGTGGCCATAGAGCGCTCCCTGCAACAGGCAGAGGCAAGGGACCGGAGGCTCCTGGTGGAGGTGCGCCTGGAATGGAGGCAGGAGCGCCGAGACCACAGCAGGCAGGTAGAGGCGTTTGGGCGGCTTGAACATGCCATCGAGGGGATGGTGCAGGAGCATTCTGCAAAAATGGATAGGTCCCACAACATCGGGACCTCCCTGCTCCTGCACACTGGCACTATGAGTGCATACGTGATGGCAGCTACCCCGCCGGGCCCCCTGCCTTCCCAGGCCCCCATGCTGGGCCCCTCGGCGCCCCCACCACCTCCCCAGCTGCCCCCACGCCAGCTGGGGCTGCGCATCTGCCTCCCGGTCCCTGTAGGCCTCTGGAGGGAGCAGCCACCCAGGGGGGCCCCTCAGGTCTCGGTTCCTCCCTCCCTCCGACCCCTCAGGACACCGAGGCCTCCCAGGACACCGTTGGGGACACGGACAGTGGAGGGGAGCTCCCAGAGCTCTGCGGCGCCCTCAGGCCGGCAGAGGGGGCAGCCCTGGAGACAGGGCAGGGGGGATGGGGGAGGGCGGTTTGACGGGGGGGGGACCGCACCAGCACGGTGGGGTGGTGGTGGTGGGGTGGGGGCACATGTACTTGGGTGGATGAATAAATGGGGGCCGTTCATGGGCCGTTCATGGGCCCCGGGGTGGGGGCTGGCCGTTGGCCACAGAGAGCGGCCAGGGGCCCCAGGGTGGTGGGGTCAGGGTTGAGCGCCTTCCTGCCTTAGCCTCCTGGCTGATATGCCTGGCCAGGGCAGCATGGGGGGGGGACCGCACCAGCACGGTGGGGTGGTGGTGGTGGGGTGGGGGCACATGTACTTGGGTGGATGAATAAATGGGGGCCGTTCATGGGCCGTTCATGGGCCCCGGGGTGGGGGCTGGCCGTTGGCCACAGAGAGCGGCCAGGGGCCCCAGGGTGGTGGGGTCAGGGTTGAGCGCCTTCCTGCCTTAGCCTCCTGGCTGATATGCCTGGCCAGGGCAGCATGGATGCGCTTCGCGTAACGGTACTCCCAGGGGTTGTCCGCGTTCATGTACAGAAGCACTGGTCCGGGAGGATGAGGAGGCACGGGGTATTCTAGGGCTGCCCCATTGGTCTTGCACACGTTGTGCAGCACACAGCAGGCACCTATCACCAGGGCCAAGGTCTCCACCGTGTGGTCCAGCCGGCCAGTGAGGCTCCTCCAGCGCTGCTTGAGAGCTCCGAAGGCCCGCTCAACCATGGTCCTGCTTGCACACAGGCGGGAATTGTACAGCGCCTGCACCGGGGTCCTGGCGACTGGGAACACCTTCATCAGCCACCAGGTGAAGGGATAGGCTGGGTCCCCCAGGATACAGGGGGGGCATGAGCATCCCCTCTATCCGGGTCATGCCCATGTCTGCAAAGTCCCCGCAGTACATCCGGGCATAGAAGGGGGAGATGGTCATGATCCGGGCATCGCAACTGCGCCCAGAGTTGCCCGTGAAAATGTCGATGAACCGCCCTCGGTTGTCCACGACAGCCTACAGCTGCAGAGAATGGTACCCGTGCCTGTTAACATACAACGCTGCCTCCCCAGCTGAGGGGCGGAGGATCTCTATGTGAGTGCTGTCCATGGTGCCTATGCAGTTGGGGAACCCTCCAGCCGCGAAGCTGGCCGTCACGGCTGCCTGGTCCACCAGCTGGATTGCCTGATCCAGGAGCACGCCCTCCACAGCCTCGCATACATCCCGGAAGATACAGGCTACGGTGCTCACCCCGACACCGAAGTGCTGTGAGACTGACTGGCAGGAGTCGGGTGTTGCGAGGGCCCAGACCCCGATGGCCACCCACTGGACCATGGGGATGGGGGTCCTCATGGGGGTGTGCTGCCACTCCAGCCAGGGCGTGAGCAGCTCTGCAAGGCACAGTAGGGTGAACTTGTCCATCCGAAAGTGCACCCTCCAGATGGCCTCGTCCCACTGAACCAGTGCCTGGGACCACCACCCCTGTGCTCGCTCTGTGACCCAAATCTGCCAGGAATGGGCATTGTGAGCAGGGCGCCGCATGGTCTCCCTCCGCCATTGGAGCCGCCCGGCCACCTCGTGGAGCACAGTGGCCCTGCTTCAGCTGCGGATCCGGGCCTACTGGTCCACCTCAGTCAACTACTGAGCCCTGAACCGGGCCAGGGAGCGCCTGTGACTGTGGTGGGCTTTCCGGGCCCATGCAGCACATCAGGCCATGCGAACCCGCAGGCGGACGCCCAGGTGCACCTCTGCAGTCAGGATGTGCAACTGATCAATGTGCGAGTGGTCCCACTCAGCACAGAGCGCTAGGTGCATCCCGCAGGCTCCCAACCTGTCCCGCTCCATGGTGCCGGCTGCCCCGGGTGGGGTGCAGCCGGCCCTGTTATAGGCCGGGGCACGTGGAGTCCCGCTCCCAGGTCGCGACCCGGCGACCAGGCAGGGAAACCTGAAACGGCCCCCTCCCGGCGGGCCCGGCCTCCTCCTGCAGGACAGGTGGGCCAGTGGGGGGGGCGGCCCATTGGGCGCCTGCCTTGCGCACGGACCAGCGTGCGCCCAGGCGTTCTGCCTGCAGTTGCATTTCTGCTGTCATCACCTCCCACCTCTCTGTGTTGGCAACATTGTGTCCTTGCAGGCCTGATTTGTGTGTCGGCTGTCCTGTCTGTGTACTCGGTTCCTGCAGCTGTGCTGGGTCCGCACCCCATGCTTCGCTCTGTTGCCATGCCTTGTTGCGGCCCATGGCCTTATCGCTTGGCCTTGGGGCTCTCCTGGTTCCCCTCCAGGGATTGCCGCCCCCCCCCCGTCCGTGGTGTCATTCTGCCTGGCTTGCTGGACCATGGCTGGCTGTGCTTCCACTGGGCTCCCGGCCCCCATGGGGCCCCCCATACGTGGACCTTCCGCGAGACCATGACCCTGTGCGACCTGTGGCATACCTCAGCCGTGCAATTGCTCCTGAGATGCCCAGACAGTTTGTCAGGTGCCTCTGCGAGCCTGAGCTCTGGCCTTCGTTACTTTGGCTATGAGGTGAGCGGCCGGGATTGCCGGCTCCATGCTGAGACGCTGGGGCTGCTTCCCTTTCCCGATGGGCGCATTCCGGAGATGAGGTGCTCGCATGTGGGTTGGTCTGCGGCGGAGACCATGTCTGCCCTGTCTATATGCAGCCTGGCCGCCTACACGGTCTGCCTGGCGGAGGGGGGCCCTGCCCTGGCCATGTCCTACTTTGGCTGCGTTTACGGGGCCCGTGGGTACCGGTGCCCTCATGGGGTGGTGTATCACCAGCTGTTGGAGCTGGGTCACCTTCTGTGGCCCCCGCTGCTGACTTCTGCTTATCTGAGCCCACCACGGCGGAGCTGGGGGTGCTGTCCGGTGTGTGGTCCCGTTCCGATGTGCAGTTGGGGCTCTCCACGCAGGATCCGTTCGAGGCATACTACCTGGTCGCCCACCACATGTCCGTGCTGGGGTACCACCGGGGCATGCTTCATTGGCTGCACTTTGTTCACCTGGTGGGCCACCCGGCCCCTGGCCCCTTAGTGGTCCCCTCCATCTGGCTGTGAGTCCCTCAGTGCCTTCCGGTTCCCGGTTGCCAGCCCCACTGTGAGCTCCCACCTCGGCCCTGGTGCCGTGGTCCGCTGCCTGTTCCCTCCTTGATGTCCCGGCCATACCGCTGCCCCTGCCTGTGGACCCTCCGTTGCCCCTGTGGACCCTCCGTGGACCCTCCGCTGCCCCTGCCTGTGGTACCGGGCCCCCTCTGGGGGCCTCCCCTGCCTGCCTCTGTGACCTCGGGTGTCTGGGGTCACTGGATTGCACCTCCCGGCTTCCTCCGGGAGGGAGGGGTTTGTGACATTAGACTGGCTGCACGGCCCCTGCTCGCTTGTCTCCCCTCCATGGCACCTTGCTGGCGCTTGGGTGTGTGTGTGTGTGACTCCTGGACCGCTCCCTGTTCCGTGTGGCCTCCCACTGTGCCTGTGCCCCGACCTTCCGGGTTCCCTCCATTCCGGGACTGCCTGTGTTGCTGGGGTGTCGCCCGTGTGGACTGTGCTGTTGTTGGGGTTCCGCCTGCCGTTGCCTGTGTCCTGCCCTGCCCCTGGGTCGTTTCCCCCCCTCTGCCCTGTCCTGCGCTCCCCTCCCTGCCCCCCTTTGCCCGTGGTGCCATGTGTGTTGTCTGTCCCGCTGTGTGCCCCCTTCCCTTCCTTTCCTGTGTGGGTGTGTGTGCACCTGGGCGTGTGTTTGTGCTGTGTGTTCCTCTGTGCCCTCGTTGTCTCTGTGCCTGTTGTGTGTGGTACCTCACTGACTCTTCTCCGTCTTCCCCCTCCCTTCCCATTTCCCTTGTGTGGGCGTTCCCTTTTGTCCCTTCTGGCTTCGTTTGCCCTCCGCCAGCCATGTCTGTGTCCCGCCCCTCCCCGGTGCCTTGTGGGTGTTTTGACCATGGCCGGGAATCGGCATCACGTCTGTTCCGTTGCCCCGGGCCGTGATCTGGTGACCCAATTCCCTGCCGTGGTCCCGCTCCCGTCACGTCTGTTGGGGCTTTTGTTGACCACGGGGGTGGTTGTTCGGTTCACCACTGCTGGGAATCCACTCTGGTGACTTGGGACCGCATAACGTCTGAAATCACCCTTTGTGGCAATGATTTTTCTGAAGAGCATCATGAATCTCTACTCAGCTTTTTTTTAAGAATGCATAATACAGTGGAATCTAAGTAGAATTTCTCCAACCATGTCAAAAAGCTCAACTTCTCAGAAATTCTTTTTAAGTAGACTGTAAGGAAATGGACTTGTAGATAGAGCTGGTGCTCAGATTGTTAGGTGTGTGTGTGTGTGTGTGTGTGTGTGTGTAAGTGTAAAATCCTGTGAGTTTTAACTCTGGGAGGTTTGCATGCACTGGAAACAGGTACTCACTCCCCTTAGAACCTTCTTGAGACTCCCATTCAGACTGGGAGTGTGAGTCTATGTGTCAGGAGAGCTGGAGAAAACTGATCAGCCTGCCCAACATGAAGACTAACCTGGACAGGTTATATACTACAGTATTTTAGCCACATACTGCCAAGAAATCATTGATGCACTCAGAGGTCCTACTATTTTTAGTTGGATGGGTATAGTCATGCACCTCAAATTTTTACTTATTAGGGTTCAGAATTCTACTTAGCCAGATGAAGAACCAATACCTATAGAGCTGTGGCTGGGAAAAACAAATTAATTCCACTCATCCAGAAATTCTAGTTATGCAATTCTATTGAAATGGACCCTACTGTACGTTTAGGCTTCATCTTGGTGCTTTCAAATTGATACCTTTACCCTTCAAATCATTGACAGTGTTTCTTGTATTATTTTCTCCTCAAGAGGAACCTATAATTGCCATCCAATTAGCTCTTCACACTCATGATTGGTACACATTTGACCACTTTCATCAGGAAATAAGGTAGTGCTTAGGT
Organism: Sphenodon punctatus; assembly: GCA_003113815.1. NCBI lineage: Eukaryota > Metazoa > Chordata > Lepidosauria > Sphenodontia > Sphenodontidae > Sphenodon > Sphenodon punctatus. The sequence goes on from QEPC01010811.1 coordinate 532,609, forward strand.
TTCACCCCAGATTATTTTCCAACTCTGAAATAATGATGATACTTACTCCACTTGGAGTTTGCCTAACAAAATTAGGATTTGTTATATAAGAATATTAATCCCCACCTGGAAGAATACTTCAAGTGTTGGGAGCTCATTCTGTTAACGTTTTTTGTCTTTAGTGCACACGGTTACTCATTCCCACTTGTATGTGAATGTAGTCTCTCAAAGAACCTCGCTTACAGGGAAGAAAGTTTCATATGTCTGCTGCTAGATTGATAATGAAGTTCAGTGTGTTTCCAGGCATGTGTATATGTGGTGGGGGAGAATCTGAAGATGGCCTGTGTGAAAACCATGATATGTTACTGTTTTCAAGCTTATGCATTTCAGAGAAAGAAACTATGTTAATCATAGATATAAGGCATGGAAGTTATTATTATAAATGTTTATAATAATAATAATAATAATAATAATAATAATAATAATGGAACTAGACCTATCTCTGCAAAACTGAAGATCGCATAATAAGATCCAGGAAATACATGGCACAGTTGAAACTGTAAATTCAACTTTGAAATAGGATGCAGTTTCCTAGCAGTGTGGGTAACTAAACACTGAAACTCCTTACCAGGCGATATGGCAGTCACCACCACTTATAGTCTTAAGTGGAGATTTGATATCTTGCCAAAAAATATGCTTTAATCCGACTGGGATGAATTCCAAGGCCTGTGTATGCTGAAGGTCAGATTAGATTATCATTCTGACTTTAAAGACTATGACATTATGAAAAATATAAAGGTTCCTATTTATATGCATCACCATCAACAGACTACTTAACAGGCAGTGATTACAGTTTGCTTTTATGTAGGCATGTTTAGTTGATAAACAGAATCTCAGTGCTGCACAGCTTGTAGAAGACATTATTGCTTGCTAGAAGACCTTAAAAATAATATCAAAGAGAACAAGAAAGATGTCTTGGTGCCTCAGAAATAGCACTATTCTTCTCTTTCTCATAATAGTATGTGACTTCATTGTGCTTTGGCTGTAGAAATTGGAAAACAATCATAATAATACTGTTTGCTCTTAATCAGCTGTCTTATTTCACCCTGGAAATGTCTGCTTTTCAATTATGGACAAAAGGAGACCTGGCCTCTCTATTACGGTGGTGTATTTTTTGTTTTTCCTTTTTTTAGAATTAAGCTTTAGGGTGGATCTAGGCACACCCTGTCTTACCACCTTGAGAAACGTAAAGGCATAAAGTTGCATGATATGGGGACAAGAAGCAGCTTCTAAGCAAGGGAAAGCTGCTTATGTCTTTGCAAATACAAGTCTATGTTTCTTAGTCAATTGAGAAATTGATAGACACATTCAGTCAAACAGTACGGAACACTTCAGTCACGGAATACTTTTTTTAAAAAAAAACCTTTTGTTGTACTCATTTTTTGTTCTGTTGACTTTTGTTAAAATTTCCTACTAAGAAGGTCCCATGTATTCCTTTATTATACTTTCCCTTTGTTCCCAGTTACCTGATTTCCAGCTTGCACAGAGCCTAAAAATGATCCTCATCAAAGAAACATGGAGATAAATCATTAGGATTATGTACTATAAAAAAGATTTATGAAAATCAATCTAACATTCACTCAGTTCATTAGAAATGCGATATAAAATTTACTAATTTTAAATGCTATACTTTTAAAAACAGTGCTCTGTAAACTGTTGAGCAATTCAGAAATACAGCCTGACATTTTTGAGAGTTGGTTTAGAATTTATTTAGGTTAATAACATTTTGAGATGGAAAGAAATATTAAGTAGGTGCATGTCACATTTTAGAGGATATTTGTTCTTTAGAGGATATACATTTGGCTCTCAGTTCTGTGGCCACTCCAGCTGTGGAAATTCCGCAAAGCTTAATGGGAAACTTTTAGGCAACTGCAGAATTAGGCCCTCAGAAGGCTGTCTTATCTTGTAAAAGGAAGGGTTTGTGACTAGCATTTTTGGGATGAGCCAGAACATTTCCTGAAGGCAGTGTAACTTATTTGGTCAGACTTTTAGTGGGTGGGGATAGCAGGAAGCAGGTGTGGTAGTAGTTTTAATTAGGATTTTATATGCTTTATTTTTCTCACAACGATGCCAGCCAGAGTAGGGGAGACCTCACCCCAGCCAGGCCTGCACCAGGGGAGTAGCCTTTCCCAGACCTATTGAGTGGAAGGGCACCATGGCTGCCACTGCTGCTGCAATCCCTGTAGAAAAGACCTCAGGATGTAGCTCTCTGCTCCCCCTGCCTCGATTATTTCCAGGATCCAATGACCATCAAGTGTGGGCACAATTTTTGCCACGCCTGCATCGCTCGCTGCTGGGAGGTGTTACAGGCTAGTTTCCTCTGTCCCCAGTATGGGAAAAAGCTCCGGAAGAGAAAAATCAAGCCCAACTGGGGAAAATGGTGAAAATAGTGAAAATACTGCAATCCCAGCAAGCCAAAACCCCTGAAGCGGAGAGAGTGTGTGCTAGATGCTAGGAGGCGCTGGTGCTGTTCTGTGAAGAGGATCAAGTCCCTGTCTGTGGTCTGTACAGAGTCCCTAGCTCACAAGGCTCATGCTGTGCCATGGAGGAGGCTGCCCAGGTACAAGGTGAAATTCCAAGAAGCCTTGAACTTTCTGAAGCAGCATCTGGAAAAGGCGATGAATTTGGAATGCAAGGAGAGGCAGAAACCCACCCAGTGGCAGGAAAAAACAAAGCATGCGAGAGAGCTGCTGAAGCAGGAGTTTGCAAAACTGTACTGTCTCCAGTGAGTGGAAAAATAAGTATTTCTGCAGACACTGGTGGCAAAAGAGATGGAGACTCTGCAGAGGCTTTGGGGAAACGTGGCCAAATTTTCCTGGCAAAGGTTTTCTCTGCAGCAGCTGATTGCAGAGATTGAGCAGGAATGTCGGCAATCACCTGCCGAGTTTCTCCACGATGGGAAGAGCACCATGGCCAGGATGCTCCATGTGGTATTTTAAAAGCCAGGAGCCATTAGCCTCTGTCTACAGCAGAATGACATGGTCCCTGGGATGCTGGAGATGCTCAGGAAATATGCAGTGGCTATGACTCTGGATTCAGAAACAGCTGCTCCTGAGTGCATCTTGTTTGAGGATTTGAGAAACATGAGATTCAGAGGCACCCACCATCTGCCCGAGGAGAGTCCTGATACTTGCTATATTGTGCTGGGCTCTGGAGGGTTCATGTGTGGGAGGAGTTACTGGGAAGTTGAGGTGGAAGACAGCACTGACTAGGAATTAGGGCTCTGTACTGATTCTGAGCGCTAGGAGGGGGATTTGTATTTACATGATGGGTATTTTCAGACGTTACGCGATCCCGATTCACCACGGTGGATCCCCGGTGGGGGTGAACCAAACAACCACCCCCCCGTGGTCAAAAAATGCCCCGAACAGACGTGGCGGGACCGGGACCACGGCAGGGAATCGGGCCGCCAGATCACGACCCGGGGCAGCACAACAGACGTTACGCCGATCCCGGCCCGGGCCGTGGTCAGAGCACCCGGACGGCACTTGGGCGGCTCGTCCTGGCCGCTGCTGTGTGGCCTTTAAATCTCCCTCCCCGGCCTGTGTTGTCGCTCATTGCCTGGTAGTGATGCTGCGTGCTTTGTCCCCGGCTGGGAATCGTTTCCTTTGATTCCTGCTGGTGGTTGCCGGCCAGACTTACTTTTTGCTGGTTCCTGTTGGGAATCTCTTTGACCACGCTTTTGGGGATTGTCCGGCAGGGTGCCCCAGAAACGTGGTTGAAATTGACCCCATGTGGGTATTGACCGTGGTGAACATCTGGCGGCTGCTGAACAGACATTCAGGGCGCTTTGGCCCCGCAGCGGGATTGACCGTGGTTCACTGTGGTTGAGCGTGATCTCGTAACATCTGAAAATACCTGATGTTAGATTACTAGAGCATGTGGCTAGAGGATGACTGATACTGTGCAGATACTTCCCTGCCAACTCTTCTCCATGGGTATTTTCAGACGTTACGGGGCCCTTTGGCCCCGTACCGTAACCAACGTCTTCGTTCCCCGCCGGGGTCACCCCTGCACGGCCCAACAGACGTGCCGGGGGGATCCCGGCGGGGAAAGTGGGAGGGGCCGGGGCCGCGCGGCGCAACGTGCGGCCGCACGGCCCCGCCCCCTCCACGCACCCCGCCGCCCGCCCTCCGAGGAGACGGGCGGGCGGCGGGGCCAATGCGGCCGCCGCGTCTGGCCGATCGTGCCACGGCCCGGGATCCCGCCGGGGATCCCGGGCCGTGGCACGCGGCCAGACGTTACTTTTTGTTGGCCACGGCCCGCGGTCCATTTGACCACGCTTCCCGGGACCTTCCCCCGGCTAGCCCGGGAAGCGTGGTTCAAATTGACCCCATGTGCAGATTCAGCGTGGCCAACATCTGGCGCACGCTGTGCAGACGTTCAGGGGCCTTTCGCCCCGCCGCGGGGTTCACCGTGGTTCACTGTGGTTCAGCGTGATCTCGTCACGTCTGAAATCACCCCATGTGAACCAGGCGGGTAGGGATTTTCCTAGATTATGAGGCAGGCGAAGTCTCATTTTATAATGTGACTAACCATGGGTCCAAGCTCTTCACTTTCACTGACACCTTCTCTGGGATGCTCTACCTTTATTTCAGCCTGGAGACTCCAGCTGTAGGTGAAGGGGCTCCCCTGATGCTCTGCTGGGTTCCAGCTCAGCAGGGAATCCCCGCCCTTGACACACATAGCAGAGACACTGCGCTGACTTTGAGGACCCTTTTCTACCTCTGTTTCTTAGTGCTTTCAGTGCTGTTGTTTTTATTTTAAGCTGTAAAGCGCCCTGAGGTCTGATGACCGAGGGTGCTATATAAATCAGTAAATGGATTTAGTTTGATATTTTTACTGGCTTACATTTTTGGGGTATTTTTTATGCTGTAGCTACCCTGGTCTTCACGGAAGGAAGGGCAGAATACAAATTGAAATAAACATCTCTGACAGGCAGTAGAATCCTCCACCTGCCCTTGTGCCAACCTCTCAAACCAGATGACTTCAGAAAAACAAAAATAGTAATTTCCAGAAAAAGGAAGGGAAAGGGAACAGAGGAGGGAGAAGTTTAATTAGGGAACAGAAATGGGGAGAATCGGGGAGAGGGGAAAGAGGAGGCAAAGAGCAAGAACGGAACTTATAAAAAATCAGAAATAAGGGGAAAAATAATAGACTGCAACAGGGAGGGGAGGGCAAACCGTTGCTGGCATTGCTAATACACTAACTCTAGAATGTTTTTTCATATTTTCTCAGATTTATCTGGGAACCCTTGACATCTGAATGTCAGATGTTCCATGGCAGCAAGACTGGCCATTTCACCAAAACAGTGTTCAATGTGTGGGGGAAGGCTTGCTTTTCAACTTTTGCAAGCTTATTCTTTTAGCAGTCAGAGCTGCCATGTTAAACCAGAGTACTTGTGCCCCAGAGAGTTTCCACTTTTTGTGGACAAAACCCAGAAATAGATTTTGGGGAAGAATAAGAGATTTATCCAAATTATTGTTTGGGTAACATCTGACCAAAAAGAAAAGATTGTAAGGGAGCTTGAAAACATGCAGATAAGAGTGGCTTTAGTGCAGCAACACCTCCAGAACTTGTCTTCGTCTATAAATCCAGTTTGGTGCAATCTGTAAGGGACCCAGTGAGAACAAAAAGGACGTTTTGGGGTGGGGTGGGGTGTTTCACACCGATGTCCTTCCCTCAGGGCATATATATAGCCTCGCCCCTATCATTTTCTTCAGTTCATATCCCAGCCACTGCAAGTGGGAAGGAAATTGAGACTTGGTGAGGATATAGCTCGAAGAAGTCACGTTACAGGTAAGAAACTGTCACAGGGTGCCTCTTACTAGGCGTAAGTCTTATCCGAATTAGGACTCCAGTACACCAAAGTCTCAAACTCAAATGTACTTAATTTAGTTATTATACAGTTCTCCATACAGTTCTCTGGGTCAAGCCCTCTCTGACTTACCCCATTTCCAGAGCGCTTAGCCCTCAATATTCTCAGCCAAGGTTCTTTCTCAGGGCTAACTCTGGTTTTCTCTCAGGACCTCCTTACCTAGCTCCTCTCAAGAACTCACAAGTAACTCCCAGTTCCCAGCTAGCTCTCCGCCAGCTCTGGTAAGAACACCCAGCACACTGCCTCAGCACAACTGACTGCTAGGTCCCAACTGACTTCCTTCCTGGCTCAGCAACTTCGTTTTATAGGCTGAGCCATGCCCCAAACTTACTGACTTCCTGTCAGTGGCCATCTTAGCTTCTTGCCAGTGGCCATTTTGGTTCCTCCTCAGTGCCTCTGTGACCCCACTCTGCCACATACCTCCCCCGCAAGACAGGGTTACCGCAGATAAGCCTAGTCCCATACACAATATAGGCAGAGTTCACATTACCATATTCATAACCCATAGCACATAACACATTTCAGTAAACATAAATTCTTGGTCACAGTAATACTTTCCCCATTCACCCTTTATAGAACTCTCAGCGCTGTCAGAACTATCTTGGCAGGCTCTTGTCCTGCCAAGAGAGTTTTCACTGACTTCCAATACCTCTGCTTTGTAGCCAGCCCATGCTTTGCAGCTGTTTCCTTAAGCTCTGAGCTCTTACAATCTCCTTTCGGGGTTAACCATTTGATTTAGGGCTGTGCTCATTTTTTTTCCTCTCAGGAGTTCCAAGGGTTTTCAATCCCATAACATTTGTACTCCTCTCAGGAGTTAGTATATTCAGGTTTAGGGCCATGCCAAAGGGTCCCGTCTCCTCTCTTTAGAGCTCTTTTGTATTTCTCTTAGTAGCTACTTCTCTCAGGAGCTATAAACTTTTACTTAGGACTATGCCCAAGGGTTCTCATCTATTGCTCTTTAGAGCCTTCAGCTCTCAAATTTTAGTCAGGCCTCTATTAAGCCCACTTTTAGAAGTCTCACTTGATCTCAACCAGGTCCAGTTTAGGACTAGACTCTCAGCCTTATTCACAACAGTTCCTTTTCATGGAGGGTTGGAAGACAGGCCCACCCAACCTTCCCAGCTCCAGAATCCTCTTTACTCATCTTGGTTTAAACCCTTTGTTTAAAGGCCCTTCTTCCTCTAGAACTTTAAAGTCAGCCTCCTTCGTGCCGTTTTCATCATCTCCCCAGATTCCTCAGATGTCATGTCTTCAGCCGTTTTCACAAATATTCACAAACTTCACTGGGCATTGGTATTGTCTCTGTCTCTCTTTATTGCTTCCCAAACTTTCTATCCCTTTATCTCAATTTTCCCTCTGCTTTACAGCTGCCGTCTTATCAGTTTAACCTCTATTTTTCTCCAGAGTTCTCAGTCACAACTTTATAAATTGCCCCAGGGCTTAACTCCTCTACCTTCACCTCCTCCACAGGTGAATGGTTTAGGGGTTCTATATTGGCCAGAGAAGCTACTGCTTCTTCTGCCTCTTCCTCAGGTTGCTTTACTGCCTGTTTATGCTCTGCCTGATCAACCTCTTTACCCTGAGCCACCTTCAGGCATATTATCTCTTGTTCTAGGGATACCAATTGCTCTACCAGTTTTTCCTGGGTCCTTTTGAGCCCCTGTATCTCCCCTCTCAGGGTCTCATTTTCTTTTACAAGCTGTTTAACATTAGCAAACTTTTTTTCATACATTTGCCCCACTATTCTAGTCTGGGTGCCTTGATCTCTCAGACCCCTCTTTGACCCCTTTTTCCTAGGTTGTCTCTCTCTAAATCCCTCTCTCTCTGAGGTTGTCAGGTTGGGCATGTTCTCTTCACATGGCCCCCTAGTCCACATCCCCAACATTGCCTTTCTGGCCCTCTAGTCATTTTCACTTTCCCCAGGTGCTTCCTTTCATGGCATGCGTATTTTTAATGCCACGCACTCTGGCATACCCAGCACCCTTTCTCACTCTCTGGGACTCTGTTTCCCTTTTCTCTCTCTTGACAATCTCGCTCTACTAGGATTCCACTCCCCCGTGGTAATCCCTAGATCTTTTAATCCCATTTCCCCACATTGTCCACAACAGTCTCAGTCTTTGTTAGAGTTTGTTCTTTCTTGAACCCCTGTTCCCTTATGCATAGAACAATCCTTAGAGTCCAAGTCTCTGTTCCCAGGAGACCTTGCCAAACCCCACCTCTGGTTACCCAGAACCCATGGTCTTCTCTTTGCCTTGGGGGCAGGCTATCCTTGCCCCCCACAGGTACAACACAGTTTCAGGGCAAAACCCCCACAAAGTCTCCTGTACCTTCATTCCCACACTGTTGGTCTCTACAGCTCCCGTGGTACTCATGGTCTCCTTGTGGCTTGTTCTCTCTGCTCTCGCTGGCCACCTCCATGACACTAGCTCTGGTTCCACCCAATTCTGCGGACTTACTTGTCACCACCATTTTGAGTGTAGTTCCCTAGCTGCCATCTTGGGTCTCCCTCTGCCTTGCAGGACCACTCTGGTTCGTCTGCTTCAGGCCTGGGCTCACCTGACTCCTCAGGGAGCTCACACAGGCTGCTCCTCAATTCTTTCTCACACACTCTGGGCTCAATCCTCCACTTTTGACTTAGCCTCCCTGCTGCAGATCTTAAGCCCCCTTTTCTCTGTTAGCTTGATGGCTAATGTTAGGGCTTGCCCACATTCTCCACCACTTGTCACAGGGTGTAAGTGTAAATCTTCTTGGTAGGTGTAAGTCTTATTAGAATTAGGGCCCAAGTACACCAAAGTCTCAGGGAATTAACTCAAATGTACTTTATTAAGTTATTATCCAGTTCTCCACACGATCTCTGGGTCAAGCCCTCTCTGATTTACCCCATTTCCAGAACTCTCAGCTCTCACAGTGTTCTCAGCCAAGGTTCCCTCTCAGGGCTAACTCTGACTTTCTCTCAGGACCTCCTTACTTAGCTTCTCTCGGGTAACTCCCAGTTCCCAGCTAGCTGTCAGCCAGCTCTGCTCAACACACCCAGCACACTGCCTCAGCACAAGGGACTCAGCTCACGGACAGGTCCCAACTGACTTCTTTTCTGGCTTAGCAACTTGCTTTGTAGGTTGAGCCACCTGGCTTCCTGTCAGTGGCCATCTTAGCTTCTTGCCAGTGGCCGTTTGGCTCCTCAGAGCTTCTGTGACCCCACTCTGCCACAGAAACTTAACTTTCTTCTTTGGTATCCTCTCACTAAGTCCTACTATAGGTAGACTAGAAAACAAAACCTAGGAGGCAGGTTGCAGTTCATAGTCAAGTAGGACAGTTGTTTTCTTGAGGAGACTGAAGACACTCAAGGCTACCCCCCCCTTCTTGCAGGCTCGGCCTGCACAATGGCATATCCATAATCAAGCAGTTCTTTTATTAAGAAAACGGGAAATAGTACTGCATAGCCAAATCTGGGCCTCACTTGAGGCAGACAAGTCTGAAACATAGTGTTTAATGAAAGTTGAATGGGAGCTCCATGTGACTGTCCTGCAAATATCCTCTGTGGAATTTGTCCCAGAGCCGTGATTGATGTGGCCATGGCCCAGGTAGAATGACCCCATATCTCCTTAGGTATTGGAGGTCCAGCCACCTTGTAACCCATTACGATACAGGTCCAGACCCACCAAGAGATGGATTACTTAGAGGCCCTGGTCTCCTTGTGGTCTGGCCTGAAATAAATGAACACAGTCGCCATCTTCTGGAATTGCTTTGTTCTGTGTAGCTAATTGACATATAATTTGTAGAGCACCTCCTCTCTCCCTGAGAGGTATGGTGGTGGAAATAAGGCGAACAAGGAAATCACCTGCCCCTGGCGAAACTGAGAGTACTCCTTTCTGGAAGAAAGCCTCGGGACTTCCCAGTCCTGACATAGCTAAGGTATATACAGTGGCCTGCAGGATAAGGCCTGCAACTCGCTCACTCTTCTGGCCAATGTGATTGCCACCAAAAAGGCTGTCTTAAAGGAGAGCAAATCCATTGATATGGACGCCATGGTTTCAAAGGGATCCCACATCAGAGCTTACAGGACCACATTCAGGTCTCAACTGGGGCAGTGCCCCCAGACTGGGGAAAAATCCTTGATCGCTCCCTTTAAGAAGTGGGCAACCAGTGGGGCAGTAATAATAATAAACTTTATTGTTTGGCCATCAGCCGTAACAAATTCAGTACACGGTTATTGGAAAACAGCATGCCACGTAACAGTAATTAAAATAAACTGTAAATAGAATTAACACCAATTATAGGTTTCAAATATACACTTAAAATTACCTGACCCTTCCCAGGGCTTGCGATAATGCAATTGTTACTGGGGATCTATGATCTAATCAGAAACGTAGGGAGTCTTCTCGATAGCAGTTAGACAGAGGGCTTCTTAAAGATAAAGTATTTTTGAAGAATTTAGTGAGGAAACAACTATTACTTTAAGAAAAAATTGACTTTAGTTACCCCTCTCAAATTCTTGCCTGTTAGGTATTTCAAATTAAAACAAACAAGCAAATAATTAAACATACAAAAGCTAAATAAAATTAATGAAATGATTAATCCAAGATGTGGTTAAGTGGTTATTTACCTATACACAATGCTTAATATAAAAAAGTAAACCCGTTATTGTCTAGATAAACGATACAAACACCACCTTTTGCTTTGGAATGTAAACCAAATTCAAATGATACCCAGGATTACCTTCTCTCATTTCTAATAATATATTGTCATCTAACATTTAAATCCATCTGTCCCTGCTTTAATGCATGGGCCTTTCGCCACTCTTTTTTCATTAGATAGCCAATAAAGGCCATCGCCTGAGTAGTCTTATGGTATCTGTCAGAAGGCAAAATTATTATTTTCCTCTCTACCGGAAGATCTTTTTGGATATTTATCTTTCAATATAAATTGTTATGCAGTCTAGCATACTGTGGGCAACAAAATAATGTAAAAGATCCTCAATTCCTGCTCTACAACAGCAACATATCCTTTCTTGGTAAGGGATTCCTCTATATCTCCCCTCCAGTACGGCTGTTGGCATTATCTGAAGACGAAGGGCTAGGAAGGCTCTCTTTTTTTGTATAGGGATATCACTTTTGATGTAATCACAGCCCTCATTTTTGGTATTAACATTTTGTACCATGGGGCAGACTTTACCTTCTGGGCCAGAGTTGTAGTTTTTTGCCTATCTACATCCTTAATTCTGGTCTTAAGCATGTGTTTTTCGCAATTTTAAAAGGGAACGTTTGCAGAAAAGGAAAAAGTAAGCCCAGGTTCTCAAAGATATTTTTAGTCCCCTCCCACCATAAGCTTTTAGCATTTACCATTTCCTGCTTTTCTTTCAAACAGCGATTGGAAAGGTCATCTACCAGGAGATACCCAATTTTCATGGTTGTTACTGTTAAGGTCTCCATTCAATGTGATTCTACTGATCTAGCGCTTCAGTAAGATCTTTCCATTTTTGTTTTTGATACTGGATTTTCTTAGATTGTAATAATTTCTTATACAACCGATATTTTTGTTTGTTGGGATACTAAAAGACCACTATTATCCTGCTTGAGGGAGGCGTGCATATTTCCATAGCACTGACGTAGCCCTTTGGCAATCCTTATCCCACCAACCGTATATGATGTTCTTTTCTCTTTCCATTGTATTGGCTTTGGTAAGGATTGGTTTCAGAAGGGAGAATAGCTCTTCGACTGCATAATGGCTTCTCCTAGGTCATCTGTCCCTAAGATCAAATTTTTTAGATGCGATGTTTTTCCAGAGGACAGCGCCTCTGACACTCCAGCGTCAACTTTATACGACCAGTGAATTCTCATAAGACCTACTTGCTGTATATCCCATTCATAGGGGGGAGCCTCTCCAGAGAAGACGCTTCCTAAAACCTCTAACTCCAAAATAATTGGGAAATGATCACTTTCTATTCTATTATCCACTCTAAAGGCTCTCATAAATTCCAGTAAAAATGGAGTAATCAGTGTGTAATCTATTGTACTCCCTCCCTGGGCGAAAGGATATGTTAGATTGCCCGGTAAATCCCCATAAAAATTCCCGTTAAGGATATACAGACTGTTTTCTAAAATAAATTCATACAAAATTATCCCTTCCTTGTTTATGTGCTGATCTCTTGAGATTCTACCCTCATTCCAGTCCTCCTCATGATCCAAAAGATTCGTTATATTCCAGGCTTTCCAGGCTTTCCAGACCATGTGCAGCCCCTCCTCTCTTCGCTTCACTGGCTTCCCCTTCCTGAACGAATCCTGCACAAGCTCCTAGTCTTCACCTATAAAGCTCTTCACAACCTCGCTCCCCCCTACCTCTCTGCACTTATCGCCCTCCATACTCCAGCCCGTGCACTTCGCTCCTCCTCTGTCCCTTCTCTCACCCTTCCACGCCTTCCCTGCTCCCCTAAGCGCCTTCGTCCCTTCTCACTTGCTGCCCCCCATGCCTGGAACTCCCTCCCTGTCCACATCCGCCTTGCCCCCACCCTTCATACCTTCAAATCTCTCCTTAAAACTCACCTCTTCCGCTCTGCTCTGTCTGACTCTTTATCCTGCTGAGCCACTATTCCTATACCTACGATCTGTTTACCCTTATCCTTGCCACATGGACCTGCCTGCTGTCATTCTCATCGTAACCAAGCCAAGTACGTGCACTTGAGACCTCGCATCTTCATGAATGTTAGACACCTTGTCTCTCCCTCTGTTCCCCTTCCTATGTCTCTCCCCCAGCTCCTGTCTCTCAGATTGTAAGCCCTAGGGGCAGGGACCGTGTCTATTTTATTACTTTGTAAAGTGCCAGGTACGCTGCTGGCGCTATATAAATGTTTGTTAATAATAATAATAATTTCCTGGTGGGAATTGCATTGACCACGGTTCTGGAAGTGCCTCATCTCCAGAATCCTGGTTAGGTTGGCCACAATCCGGGATGGGGCTGGCTAGGGGCAGGGACCGTGTCTATTTTATTACTTTGTAAAGTGCCATGTACGCTGCTGGTGCTATATAAATGTTTGTTAATAATAATAATAATTTCCTGGTTTATCAGGGCCTATCCTGGCATTAAAACCCCCAAGGATAATAGTTTCATCTCCAATACCAGTTTCCTTTAGCTCTAGGCAAAATTATTTGAATCTCCCCCAAAGGCCTGTTTTCAAACTATGGGGAGGAAAATATACATTGTATAACAGCATAGGAATGTCTATTCCAGGTAATATACACCTCAGGACAAATGCAAATCTTCCGAAGCAACTGTTCAAAACGACTTCCGATTTAAGGCCATGGGAAATAAAAGTGGCAATGCCTCCTGACGGTCGCCCTTTAGAGTGAATTGACTCGGCCAGCAGAAACCATTTCTGATAGTCCTCTAATTCAATCTGGACTGCGTCGCACAACCAAACTTCCTGTAAACAAACGATCTCAAATTCCTGTAAATATCTTATAAAATCTTTATCCAGGTTTTTTCCCATCCATCCGGCTATGTTCCAAGATATAATATTTAGATATGCGGGTGGGGAAAGATCACATCTAGCTTTGTTAACCTGTACCCAACTAGGCTTGCTGCTCTGAGCTGGGGCTAGAAGTCAACGTGATCCTTGGGCAGTAATTTCCTCAGAACCAAGAACCAACTGATATTCACTCAGCTCTTTTTCCGGAGCCTGCCCGGCATTTGCAGTCTCTTTTTGTTGCACAGGATATTTCCCTTCACCCTTTTGACCCATCTTGGGTATCGTGCAACCCAAGCAACAGTCATCCTTGGTAGGTATGTTTTCCAAGTTTGTAGGTAGAAGGCATTCTGCCCCTAAGTCCTCCGTTAATAAGTTAACAGACAAATGGTCCTTATGGCTTTGTTCCGAGTAGATAGTACCTCTCTCTTCAACCACTAAAGGTTTCTCAATTTCCCTTATAGACTCTAATAAATTTTTACTTTTCCTCAGGTCACTGCCCATTCTGTCCATTTCTTGATTATAGGCCACTAGGCCTGTTGCAATGAGATCCTCTTCTAACGATAGTTGAAGGTTCTCTTGCTTTTGTAAGGGTCCATTCTCTATGCTCTTAACTATCCCCTTCAGTTCTAACTTTGCCGGATTAATAAATTCGTAATCCCCCCAAAGCTTTTTGGGGTCTCCAGTCCGTATGGGGGATTAGCAGGACCATGTTCAGGTCTCAACTGGGGCAGTGCCCCCAGACCGGGGGAAAACCTGGATTGCTCCCTTTAAGAAGTGCCAGGGGTTGCCTCGCACAACCCCGTGGTGGGGCCAAAGGGCCCCAAACGTCTGTTTGGCGGGCACCAGATGTTCATCACAGACAATCCCCAGCAGGGGACAAAACTAACCACCCTTGCGGAGCTCCAACCCGGACCATCTCCGAAAGGGTGGTCAAAGCAATTCCCACCGGGAAACAACAAAACGTAACGACTGAATGGCAACCACCAGCCAGAAGCAAGCAAAACGATTCCCAGCCGGGGACAAAGCACACAGCATCGTTGCCAGGTAATGAGCAACAACACCAGCCGGGGAGGGAGATTTAAAGGGCACGCAGCAGCAGGGGGACATGGCGGGATAGAGCGAGGCGGAAGGGAAAGGAGAGCAGAGGGCGAGCGAGCAAGGGAGGAGGTGGAGGAGGCGCAGGCAGAGGAGGTGGTCATGCTGCACATGGAGGCGGTGGTGGGACAGCAGAAGTAGCAGCAGCCGGAACAGGCCGCCGCAGAACCGGCAACCGGACCGGGGGACGAGGCACCCTGGAAACGGGTAAGGGGAGCGAGGAGGGGAGGGCAGGGGCACCAAGGGGTGTGGAGCAGGTGGGGGGAAATGGGGTGGGTCACGGGGCTGAGGCAACCCGGCAACCAACCGCCCCCCCTTATGACCCACAGACACGGAAACGGGCCCGGGAGCCCGAGCCCCTGGAGACAACGGGCGGAGGGCATGCGGAGAAGAAGGACAGGATGGCCCACGCGGGAAAAGGCCATACCACCAAGGGGGGCAATGGGGGCACTGGGAAACGAAGGACTTCATTAGGATCTGGGGGACCTTGGAGCACCAGTTGGAGCTAGCGGTCAACCAGAGGAATGAGCACGTGTACCAGGAGATCGTGTGGGATATGGAGGTGACAAGGCACCACAGGACCATGGCCCAGTGCCGATCAAAGGTCAAAGAGCTCAAGAGGGGGTACAAGGCCAAAGTGGATACGGAAAGCGGTCTTCCGCTACTCTCCTTCTCTGATCCAGAGTAAATTGTAGGGCCCCCTCAAGTCTAGTTTGGTGAAAATGCTCGCTCCCTGTAACTTTCCCAGTAGCTTGAGTATTAATGGTAAGGGGTACTGATTTTTGATAGTGATACTATTTAGATCTGTATAGTCTGTGCAAGGATGAAGGTCTCCTTTTTCGGGAACAAAAAATAGGGGGGCCTGGGCGGAGGACAAGGAATGGCCGATAAATCCCTTAGTTAAATTCTCTTTTATATATTCCCATAGAGTTGCCGTCTCCCCTGGAGATAGATTATATATCCTCCCATACGGACGTTCAGCACCCTGCATGATTTCTATG
Organism: Sphenodon punctatus; assembly: GCA_003113815.1. NCBI lineage: Eukaryota > Metazoa > Chordata > Lepidosauria > Sphenodontia > Sphenodontidae > Sphenodon > Sphenodon punctatus. Next base: position 548,084 of record QEPC01010811.1, read on the forward strand.
GGGCAATCATATGGCCGATGCGGAGGGAGTTCGGAGGCCTCCTACTTACTAAAACCCCCTGTGAGGTCCTGATATGGGACAGGGATATCTGGACGTGCGGCAGGGGCCTGAAGCGCATGGATGTGCCCTGTGAGGGGGGGGGCGGGATAATACAATTTTGTTGACAATATGGTGCCAGAAAGGTGATGCCATGGGTGCTCCAGTCAATTGTGGGATTATGCTGGCGCAACCATGGTAAGCCAAGGACAATGGAAAATAGGGGCAATGCTATAAAGTCAACCTGCATAACCTCCACATGGATTCCAATAGCACACCGGGTGTGTGTGTGTGCATTGTTGCAGGGATCCCGAGGTAAGGGGGGAACCATCAATAGTTTGCACAATATCCACGGTGTGTCTGGTTTGTTGGGGAATCGAATAGATGGAAGCAAACCCTGAATCCATAAAATTTCCTGAAGCCCCTGAGTCCATGAGGGCCTTAGTAACTAATGCTTTCGTAGGGAATGCTTGCATGGTTACCGAGACATAGAGATGTCTCACCAACCCCTGTGCTCCATAAACCCACTGTCTGGGGGGAAAACTACTCACTGAGAGGTCCCCATTCCCTCCCAGTGCAGAGTGTTTCCCGGCCTCAGTTGCTGCTGGGGCTTGGAGGGGCATTCTCGGGAGAAATGGGAACCTGCTCCATAATAAAAACAGAGTTGTAACTGCCACCGCCTTTCCCTTGCTTCTGCACTTAATGGTCCCCGAACCACCCCTATTTTCATGGGTTCAGGCCCTGCTCCCCCTGGGTCATGTGCCACTGGTAGTAGGGTCCCTTCGGGTTGCTTAAGGCTTATCCTTTTCCCGTGATCTCTGTTTTTCTCTCCGCCTCTCAGTCTCATCAATGTGGAGAGATAAGGTCACGAGCTCTTCTAGTGTTTGTGGGGTAGTAGCAGCGCTGGGTAGTTAGTCCTTTATGTCATCATGAAGTCCCTGGCAGAACAGTGCCCGCAGGATTATATCTCCCCACCTTAGGTCAAATGCCAATTTTCGAAAGTGGGTAATATAGTCAAGCAAGGGGTATTTTCCTTGTTTCAAATGGAGGATGGCTTGCTCAGCGTCTCTGACACGGTGTGGGTAATCAAACAAAAAATGGAATTGCTTCAGAAATGCATCATAATCTTTGAGCTAGGCATCCTGGGAAGCTAAAAGCGGGGTGGCCCAATCTAAGGCCACTCCACCCAAGAGGCCGATAATGTATGCGACTTTTGCTTGGTCGGTCATGTAAGTTAGGGGTTGAGTCTGAAAGGTAAGGTTGCAGAGGCCAGGAACCCTTGACATAGCTTTCTATTCCCCATAGAATTTGTCGGGCCGGGGAGCCTTAGGCTCCCTTGGAATGGGGGCAGCAGCAGTGGCGGCCAGCGTCATGGCAATGGTCAGTGCCGGAGGTGGGGAAGTGACAGGAAGCACAGGGGTTTCCTCGCTCTCCATGGGGGGGGGGGGAACATTGTCACGGCCTCTTGTAATATCTGATTACGTTGCCATAGTTCCTGGTTTTCCCCCCGTAGGTCCTGTACCTCTAAGGTTAAGGCCTGCACTGCCCTCATAAGGTCCACCACCTGTTGGGCTAGCTCCATTTTAAGGGGAATTTATAGTTGCTGGTAATTCTGTTAGGGGGGAAGGGATCAAGGGGGAACTGTAAGGATGGGACTAGGGGAATTGCATCCCTGGGCAGGGTCTCCTCTCTCGGGTGATACCACGGGGTAGGTAACTCCCTCAGGATCTTAGGCGGGCTTTCTCTCAATTCCTGAGAGAAGCCCAGATCATCACTGGGAAGGAGAGAAGGAGTTTGCCCTGGACCGGGGTGGTGGTGGGGGAAACCAGACAGATAGGAACCACTCAGGGTGAACTCACTCATGCACTCCCCGAGGGTCCCAGGCACGGTGGGGGGGCAAGGGGCCCAGGCTCCCCCAAGGAGTGGTGGAAGGAGGGGAGGGATGAGGGAGAGGACAGGGCTAGTGCTCGGGAATGAGGAAGGGGGGAAAGCTAAGGACTCAGGCACACAGGGATGTGAGGAGGCAGAGAATAGGCAGGGCAACCAGGTACTCTCATGATTGCAGTCACTCGAGGAGGGAGGGAAGGGGGGCACTCAGCAGGGATGCACGCAGCTCAGGACTCTCCAGAACCAAGGTAGGGGCCAGCCTCTCAATTGATTACCAGCAGGGATCTGCTGTCCCTCCGGTCTCTTTATGCCGGCAGGCAAGACGAGGCTACCTACGACGTGGGCAGGGCTCCACCCCCGGGCATCCCACGCCGCTCCGCCAGCTGTGTGCTGCGTCTGGGCAGGACAAACGCCCAGGACTCAGCTGGAGGAGCTGCCAACACCGGCGGGTGCCCTTGCCGGCTCCCACTTCGTTTCAGCAAAGGTGGGTTGAAGGGGCCAGTGGCACGTTGCTGCGGTGGTGGGGCTGCCCCTACCCCCATTGTCTTTGTCCGCAGCCGGGGTCTCGACCAGTGTGGGTCTCCCTCGCCGCCGAACGACCCGCTGCTCGTGGCTCTGCACGCGGTGCAGCGTGGCAGTAGATTCCAGTCATAAACAAATTGTGATCAAATGACAAGCAAGTTATTAAACAGCAAGTAATCAATAATTAATCATAAATACATATATCCAAACAGGTTAACAGACCCATATTAGAAACCAGTGACTATACTGTGAAATACCACCAGAGGACCTTATTATGCTGCAATTAACATCTAATTGCTTCCACCCATGTTTACTGCATTCCAAACTTAATAAGTCACAAAAAGATAGTGGAAGCAAGGACATTTCTACTGCTCTTTCACATAACCCAAAACAATATCATATTCAGTGAAAGGCCAAAGTGTTTACTGTCAGTTGTACAGCGTGCCATAGGTCTCAAGAAAGGAAAACAACAGAAAGAAAAATGGATTCCATGGCCTATTATGAAACATGAACACTTTAAATCTACGATGGATTTTATCCATAGTGAAGGATGGAAAAGTAAATCTCAGACCTGAGTAGACCCTATAAGGAATCCCTCTCTCTCAGCTGGGCACTTCCTAATAATCCAGTATTGCTTTCAGCAAACAACATGGCAAAAAGATGTCACCTGTTTTAAAGGCTATGGCTTCTTTTGCCATACCATTGCCCACTTAACAAAATACCCACTACTTGGGGTCAAAGAACCCACCTATGTATGTTAAAAATGAATAGTTTGAAAGCATTGACAGAATCCAACAGAAGAACCAATCAAACAGGATTTGCTTCAATTTCTAGGTGTACGGCCAACAAGTATGTAAACAGGATAATCCAAAGAACACTTTTTATAAACCTCTTTTAGCTCAGAAATAATGACACCAAAACCTGACAATTTTAAACTGACCTGTCTTAGCAATTCAAGGGCTGAATTAGCTCAGGCCCATTTTTCTGGCTACAAACTCATGGTCAACGATATCAAATGCAGCCAAGAGATCTAATAGGATCAACAGGATCGATCAGCCCTTGTTCAACTCACAGGAGAGGTTGTCAACCAAGGCCACAAGTGCAGTCTCAGTGCCATAAGCCAGCCAAAAGTCAAACTGCGAGGGATCTAGTAAACTGATCCAGTCCAGATGCACCTGAAGCTGATGGGCCACTACTCACTCAATAACCTTCCCTAAAAAGGGCCGCTAGCTGGCCAGGGTGTCAACGTCAAGTGATGTTTTTTGAGCAGAGGCCACACCACCACCTCCTTGAGGCAGCTCAGCATTCTTCCCTCCCTAAGGGAAGCATCGACTATCTCCGCCAGCAATGGCCTCAACGTCTCCCAACTGACCTTAAGCAAGCAGGATGGGCATGAGTCCAGTTCACAATAAGTGCCCCGAACAACCCCAAGGACATCATCTGCATCAGAGGACGATACGCACTGGAATTGATCCCATAAAAGAGGACAGGACGGGGCTTCGAATACCTCAGACTCACTGTCAGAAATGTGGCATCAAAACCATGATGAATTTGAGCGATTTTATCTGCACAAGTCTGCAAACAAGTCACAGCGAGCACCAGCAATAGTGATGACACCGCATCCCAAACCCTCTCATGACCTCACCCAAAGACTGCATATATACGTTGAACAGGAGAGGGGACAGAATAAAAACCTGCGGGACTCCTAACATGAGGCCCCTGGGGGACAAAGAAGAGTTCCCCAGTACCACACGCTGAGTTCTCCCAGCCAGAAAAAAGTGTAACCAATCAAGAATGATCCCACCCCAGCACGGTCCTGCAACTGAGTCCGCAGGAACTCATGATCAACCATATCAAATGCAGCCGATAGGTCCAGCAAGACCAAAAGGGTTGCCTTCCCAGATATAAAGCACAGGGAAGGTTGTCGACCACGGCTGCAAGAGCAGTCTCAGTGCCATACCCCAGACGAAAGCCAGACAGAGGGATTCAGAAAACCGGTGCAGTCCAGATGATCCAGAAGCTGCCGAGCCACAACCTGCTCAATGACCTTCCCTAAAAACAGAAGCACAGCCTGAGTTTGTGTCGAGGAGCGGCTCCTCCAAGTTAAGAGCACCCTCTGGATCGTTGGGCATTTCAACCCCAATGACATCGTCCCAGACTGGCGAGTTCTCAGGTGAAAACTCAGACATCAGGGTCCTTTTTCAACAACACTACTCTCCACGCCATTCTGGCTCCAGGGAGCGCTCTTGGCATGAAAGAGAGACCTTCCTTGGTGTGAAAAGATACTGTGTTGGCCAGGCGAAGTCTGGGGTGTGTTTGAGTCCTGTGGTGTCCACCTTGGCTTCAACCCCTTTGGTACTGAAGTACCGGGGAGCACTGGGCCCAATGGTGCCTCTCTGGCCCATTGGGGCATGGGCCAGAGTGTGAGGTTGACGGGGCTGCTCATGATGAGCCTTCAGGTCCAATGGTCTTGGGGCCTGCTCCAGGGTAGACATAGCCCAGACAATAAGGTGCTTCACCAGCCAGCTAGTTCTGCCTTTTCGAGCATGGGACCTGAACTCCCAACAAATCACACATGCCACTATGTTATGCTTGGCGCGTAGACAGAACAGGCAGCGATTATGGGCATTGGAGTCTGGTATTTTATCTGCACAGAGGGTGCAGTGTCAAAAGCCCTTTGCTACCATTTCCATCCACAAGGGTTTGTGCTGCTACCAAGCCGTGCGATACCGGGAAAGAAAGGAAATGAAGGGTACGGTTGGGGTGTATATACACCCTGAGAAGGTGATGTCAGAGCATGGGAAAATTAAAAGAAAAATTCTTGCTATAATCCGAGTTGGGCGCTAGATGTGTATTACAATACCTATAGTGGGTTTTGGTGAGGGGATAACAAAGAGATAATATTATTTTCTGCTGGATGAGTCTCAGGTGCAGATAAATGAATGAAATCTGCATATTCTGCAGTGATGCATTCCATTGTTCTGGCTTTAGGCTCACCACCATATATTTACCTTAAGCTCTGCACATCAGGTTCAGGTCTGGTTGGTATTTCTGCATGAGATATTCTTAAGTATATTTTCGGGTCTAGGAAAAGAATCGATTCCCCTCCAGAGTGTTAATATCTGGCATCTCGGGAGCCCTGAGAGCATCTGGACCAAAAATGTCCACCAGCAGAAGTTCAAGCTGTAAAAATTGCCATGCAGCAGAGTTCGGTGGATGCAATTCCTACTGCAGCACTTGAAAGGCCATTCCTGTTTTGTTTAAAACAACTGTGCTGTATTTCTGTTGAGTGGAAACAATTTTACAATGTCAGTTAGAAAGCAATACCCAAGGAGTTGGCTTTTATTGTTGTCTAAGGGCCAGGGTCGATAATTATCAAGCAGAACTACAAAGGAAAGAAATTAATTTACAGGGACTCGTGTTCACTGCATTTTCCTCAGTGGGGAAAACTCAGTGAACACAGGTTCTGACAGCAACAGCATGTGTTATTTCCTTCAACAGGAACCAAAAGAGAACTCTGTGTAGGCATGCACATATACATTTTTCTTCTCACAGTGTATCACAGTGAACTCCTCTATCCTTGATGTTCTTTTGGATGTCATGTATTACCTGTAAATGCTAGCTGTTTCTTTTTATCATTTTTTTTCTACCATAGTTTTCTAATCATTTTGACCCATATTAGATGGTCAATGCAAAAAATGCAAGAAGAGTTTGTTATTACTGATACAAAATCCTTTTATAAAAGAGCTTTCTTTTATATGGAGAAGTTGATTCCATGTGAAGTCCCAACAGAATGTATTAAACATATTGAACCACCTGCTACCGATGTATAACATACTTTGTTTGAACAGACATCTGAACGTAGTGCAGCAACGCTTGAAAGATATGCTACAGACATGGCATTTGTTTTTAGTTGTCAGTGTAAACCATCTGAAGACACAAGCTGGACAGTGTTCAACGAAAAAAGAAGCACACGGGATCCTGAAGTCACAACAGTAGGTTACTTGCCTATTATACAAGTGCCATCACATGACATAGACACCCTCAACACAGCTGTGGCCAGATGCCAATTTGTGGCTAAAAACCTTGGGCAGAAGTATGTAGTCCTCACTGTGGAAGAAGCCCTATATTGCAAATTTATTATGCTTAAATGGTCTGTTCAAGAATACCAAGATTTCTTGATAGCTCGGTTGAGCGGATTGAATATGACAGTGAGCTTGTTGAAAGTTATTGGTCAACACACCCAATCTTCAGGCCTGTTGATTGCATGGGTGCAAAGTGGTATGCCGGGACTAGCTGTGCAAGACAGGTGATATCAGGTAAATCCTGTGCCAGGCACACAAGCTCACATTCCAAGCTATGTGGAGGATCATTACGCCCCACTTTATGAATTTCCTTCAACTGCAAGATGGTTCTTTTAAAGGCTGAACTCCCGGAAATGATTGCATGTGGCAACATGAACAATTTGATCTCATTTCTAGCAAGCGAGCCAGTGCTGGAGGTAATAAATTCCTTCATATCAGAGAAGAAGAGTGGTGGGAGTATATGAACATGGCTATGATCCTACTTCCATTTATGTGAGCACAAAGGGATGGCATCTGGGACTTACATCTTGATTCTTTCCGACCAATGCTGCCTTTCTTTATGAGGCACGATCATATTAACTATGCACGCTGAGGAACACCGTATACCTGAGTGAGATGCACCAGCTAAAGTTAAAGAGAAATTCAGGAAGGGAAACTTCCTTGTTAAAAAATCTCAGAGTAAATTTAATCAAGTGGACCATGACCACAGCCAAGAATGGTTAATCGTGTTGGCAAAAAAGGAGGAGGAATCATTGGCATCACCAAAACAAACTCTGCTTTGAGCAGATGGATCCTATCTTACAATGAAAGGGCTGAAATTGCTTGTGACACTAGATCATTGTTGGGAGCAGATCATGACGATCTCGTACACAATGAATCATCCACTGGAAGGAAGATCTGTGATGCAAATGATGAGGCAGAAGAGCTACTAGCTGTTTTGCAGACATTTAACCTTTTTCCTGATGAGGCTCCAACTCCTCTACAGAACATTGCAAACAAGGACTTAGTAATGGTAGATATTCAGGATTCGCTTCTGAATGCTAGGAAGTTAGGACAAGAACAATTAGAGAAGTTTGTCAAAACAAGACTGATCAGAACAAACAATGATAACATCAAGTTTCACAACACAGTGAAGAAGAACAATGCCTTGACCTTCGATTCATTGTATGCAGTCAAAAAGAAGACCACTGCAAAGAAGGATGAGGTACTAAAAGTAGACAGGAACATCATGCAAAGGCTAGTGATAGCGTATGCAGCTGGACAACAGGTGGAACTCAACAATATATTGGAACATGAGTTACTGCCTGTACCCATTGTGCTAGCGAAAATGAATGGAGATCTGAATTCAGGACATAAAGCCGGATTATCAGAACTGTTATCTTCAAGGGTTGATTGTCCCTCAACTCTACTTGATATGGATCTTGGTACTGATGCAAACTTAATTATTGATGGGCAGGCGCTAGTACATGCAGTTAATAAACCACAAGGAGTAGCAACCTTCAGAGACTTGGCTGATCTCTTCATTTGATCTGTTATTCATGCAGGTGCAAAGTACAGTCGCATTGATGTAGTCTTCAATAGATACTACAATGTATCAATTAAGACAGGAACCAGAATGAAGCACGCACAAGGAAGAAGTGGCATCAGAAGACTGGTGGAAAACAGAACTATCCCATTACCTGCAAATTGGCAAAAACCTTTAGCTCTTGTGAATAACAAAGCAGATCTTGCCAGATTCCTAAGCGGAGCAATTCATTGCCAAAGCTGCAAATGATACGTTAGTCATTGTAGCTGCCAGGTTCTGTGATGAGGAGCATGTTGAGTCGCTCCATCCAGATACGAGTGTTACAGAACCCATGGCAAAGCATGAAGATGTGGACACCAGAATTGTCCTCCACTCTGTCAACAGCAAATCACCATGCAGTGTTGTAGCTTCTCGCGATACTGATGTCATGATACTGTTACTTGCACATTTTCATAAGATGAACTGTAAAAAAATTATGAAAGAAAGCTGGAACATCTAAAGTGAGAAAATATATCCCCATTCATTCCACTGTGGAAGAGATGCCCTACAGCCCAACTGTATTATCTGCTCTCCTACCTTTCCATGTCTTAACTGGATGCAACAGTACATCCTACTTTGCTGGTCATTTTTTAAAAAAAGTGCTTCGAAGTGTTTGAGAGGTATTACAAGCTACTAAATAACCTTGGAAAAGATGAGCTCATGATAGAAACACCCAAGCAAGTAAAGGCATGTGTAGGATCTACAACGTCTATACAGGCAACATGGACTGTGCTTGAGAAGTTTTGTTCAAGAAATCTGTACACCAGGACAAACTTCCTCCTACAAGTGATGTCATGTTGTTTCATATTAAGAGATGTCACTATCAAACAGCTGTGTTCAGACAGGTGGACATCAGGTATCCAACAATGTTGCCACCCAACACAATGGGTTAGAAGTACAAGGGCAATAACCTGGTATCAGTCCTCATGTCTATCCCACCTGTGCCTAAAAGCAAAGCTGACCACAACTTCATGTGCCTGTACTACCAGGTGTAAATCTTCATTAGGTAGTTGCAGAATGTTTAAAACGTGCACATGGTCATGCAGGTGCAGGGACTTTCAAGATATATGTTTTAATGATGGTGACCATGATGAAGAGTCAGATGATGAGTGAACAGTTCGATTGTGTACTGACCGCTTCTTTTTTAACACATCTTGGAAGCAGCGAATGTGCAGAAACCTGCGAACTTGTGATTAATTTTCACAGTCTTATATTATTCATGGAATGTTTGCATACAAAATGTACTTCTTTGTGTGTATATTATTAAAGTCACCTTAAGTGAAAACCATCATGAGAGCAGGCAGTAACCCCAAATTCATTTTCCTTAACCCACAAAACATTAAATTAGCCCAATCCCTGAAATCGGGAACATGACAAAAGTGAAATTTGCAACCATGTTGGATCCAATATGGAAGCTGCATACCACTGCGGTACTCTTAGACATGAAATGTATTATACTGGGATGATCCGTACCAATTTATGTGTTTTTAAATTCATTTCCAGCATCGTATTCCTTGTAGTCTGCTTTGGTCTTTCATTTTCAGTGAAAACATGCCACCATTTTGTGTTTAAGGTTTTCAGGGTGATGGGACTGAAATACGGCCTGGCATATGGCGGATTCAGATTCAGCATACCCCAAACATGTAAAAACAAACAAACATGTATGCACACTTCTTCTCAAAAATGCCTCTAGAAGTTTATTGAACCACAAATCTCCAATTTCCAACCTGTCCATGTGAGCCATTTTAGCCCTCTTAATTGTTGCAGTACTTGAAAGTGACATTAGTGGGCACAATGCTCATTCATCTAAGGTCAATGCACAAGGGGTTTTTGTGTGCGTGTGAGTTGCATGCCAAAATGTTACTCTAGATTTAAGTGGCTGCCAAATTATCATTCACAGTGAGGCATCTCTGTGCAGCAAAAACATGGTCAACTGGCGGCTGCCTATAATGTAGGAGTGTGGAACATACAGAGTACCTGCGGTACAGTTTGAGTGATCAGATCACATGTCAGCGCTCATTATTCAGAGGTGTACTGGACTCTGGCTCCTGCATGTACAAATGAGAAATTGCAGTAGGTAATGATGTTTGCTGTGAATGAGGATTTGGTGCCCCCTTAAGTTTAGTGCAGCACTTTGACATGCAGCTTTGACATATGTAACCCCCTTACACACCTGGATGAGTAAGTGTTGTACCCAATGTCCAGTTGTGATAATCCTTGCACCAAGTCTCAGTTGTGCCTCTTAAATCAGAGTTACCCTCGTGCAATATGATTTCAAGTTCATCCTATTTATTCCCCATACTCTGAGCATTAGTGTACAGACACCTACGACTGTGGATAGGACATCTTAACATCTCCCTCTGTTTTATCTTATGGGGGGCCCTCACCATCTTTCTCCCTCTGTTTTAGCCAGAGTCCTACTGGGCTTTCCCACAACCATCCCAGTTTCCAACCTATTGTACAGGTCCCTCTTAGTACTTACCTGTGGGCTTTTGTATTCATCCCCCCATAGGATCTAGTTTAAAGCCTTCCTGACCAGGTTCACCAGTTTCTTGCCCAAAGTATTCTTCCTGGTCTTTATGAGCTGTAAGCAGTCTCTTCTAAGTAGTTGTTGGTCCCAGAAACTTGTGCCACGGCCCAAGAAGCCAAACCTCTCCTGGTGACACTATCCACATAGCCAGGTGTTGCTTCCAAGATTCTTCTCTCTCTTCCTAGGCCTCTACCTTCAACAGAAAGGATTTATGAGAACATCACCTGTGCCCCCAGATCCTTCACCCGCCCTGCCCAGTGCCTAACAGTCATATCTAATATGCTCAAGTTTGTGTCTGTCAATATCACTTATTCCCAAGTGGATGAGCAGGAAGGCTTGGGTTGGGAGGGCTTGATGTGTCTTGACAACCTTTCTATCAGATCCTGGATTTGTGTGGCAGGGAGACAACACACCTCTCAAGGTTATAAGTCTGACCTTTATACCTCTCAGCAGGGAGTTACCAACCATAATAACCCATCTCCTTGGGTTTGGTGGCTGGATTCCTCCCATCTGTAGGGGACTGAGGGTCCTCCTTCCTCACCAGTGGAGTCTGGTGTTCCTTTGTTCGTGAAGGAGAATCAGAAAACCCTCTCGGAAAGAACTTCAAAATAGTTTCATACTCCACTGGGACAGAATGACTTCTGGTTCTCTTGCTTCTGCTGGTTATGTGCTTCTGCGTGTCTCCCTTCTCCTTGCAATCTTCTTATGCATTTTCCCTCCTCTCTGTTTCTTTACCCTTCTTTTGCTGGAGAAATGACTCAATTGCTTCTATCCAGGAAGTTCTCACCCTCCTGGATCTTGTGCAGCATGGACGCTTGCATCTCTAACCATCTGATCTTCTCCATCAGAACATCCATGAGCTTGCACTTGAGCAGATGAAATCCCTTCGGAAGGCAAACATGGTATATCCCTGCATGAAACTACAACAGTTCTCTCACGAACCATATTGTTTAGTATGGAAAGAAATCACAGGCAGAAATGGGAAGGGAAACCAAGTAGGGGTGGCTCCCTGCTCAAGCAAACTCCCAGGCAAACTCTGTGTTTACCACTTGGCATTTGCCTGCTTCCTGCATTCACAAAGGCCTGCTTTATGTCAGTAGATCACAGTCCTATCCATCTAGTACAAAGCAGTCCTGTCAAATCTTCAAGTAGCCACACAGCAATTAGAATAATGCACATGTAAATGCACAGATTATGCTATACTGTGATAAGCTGGTTCAAATTTAGTGTATGCTGAATATGCAAAAGCTTGAAAGCTAAATGTAGAATCCCCTGAATTTATTAAAATTATTTTCGTACATAATTTGGTTGGACTAATATTTTATAAAATAAAAAGGTACCATTGCGTAGGACAATATGAATAAGTTGCTATTCCATTAACAAGCACAAGCTGAGTCATTCTTATGGAACTGTTTTTGTTTTTTGTAATGTGGGAAACTGGATTGCGAGGGTGATTTTTATTAAATCAACTTTTCCAAAGATTTGAAAAAACTTTCAACATATAGCTTTCATTTTTGTAGCCTCCCAAGTTGCTTACATTGAAATGGATACTCAAATTACACCCAGAGCATTTCCTCCATCATTGAAGTCTAGCTATTTCCAAGATGGAACATCTGTTTAATTGTGCTCAGTAACATTATTCAGTGGCTTAGGTCTAGAACTGAAACTCGGTCCCCGAAAAACTTCAGAATCCACTAGGGATTCTGGTCCTCGTTTCTGAATTTCTGAAGTTCCGAGTACCAAGGCCAGTCCCCAGAAAACTATGGAAGCCTCCATCGAGTGCTGACACCATTGTGGGCGTGACTGGGGTTATCCAGATGGTTGACCCCCTAGCTTCTCTGAGCTAGGAAACTAAACTTGGTGCCATATTTGGTATGGGGGTATGGGAGTTGAGTGATGGACAAGCCAGATGGTATGTTTTGATTGACTGGCAGGGGCAAAATAAAAGTGACTGTACAGCCATTTCCCATTCTCTACTGAATTTGGCTGTGTGCACTACCGTGCTGATCTGTAAGTAATAGGCTTGTGTGTGAGGAAGGAGTGCCTTTCCTGTCCTGTCCATGGGGTCAGTGCTGGGGGATGGGGGTTAGTTGTTTCCACTATGTCATGATTTTTTTTAAAAAATGAGTGGGTGCCACACTGCTGCTACCTGCTGCTTGGCACCATGGAGGCCAGACGGATCTCTGCCTTGCTCCACTTCCCTTGGCCTGGGCTATCCATGTTACCAGTGCCACACCAATGCCATGCATTTTAAAAAAGTAAGTGGGTGCCACTGCTGCCTGCTGCTTGGCACCATGGTGGCCAGAAGGATCTGCCTAACCCCACTTCCCCTGGCCTGAGCTATCCATATACTATGGGCAACGATGGGGGTTGCCACCAGTGCCAAATATACCTAAAGTTTGTGTGCTGCTGCTTGCACTGCCTGTTGGCAAGTTGGTAGCACTCTAGAGACCAGAGAAGGATAATTTTCACTGTGGTTTTTGTGGGCACTGTGACTGTACTTTGTGGGTTCAACTTTGCCAAGATGTGACTCACCACTGCGGCACAGAGGAGATGTACTTTCTTTCTGGTTAACATAACATGGTGTGTGGGGAGGGGGCTTGGCTTGCATAGGTGGGCACTGGGCAGGCACAATGGAGACTTTTGTGGGGGGTGGGCAGTGTGTGAATGTCTGATTTCTTTCATGTGGGTGGTGGTGGTATGTCTGCTGAGCTGCCTTTTTTTAAATTTCTGTCCGCAGTTGCACTTTTGTGGGTTTGTTTTCTTGAGCGATTGTTCCACTCTTGCTAGCCTGGGCACTCTGGGCACTACTTGGCGGCATAATGATTTTAAAGTGGGTGCACTGCTTATGGTGGGCCATGCTGTGGGTACACTACTGCTGGTTTTTAGGGGGGGATTTCTGCCCGCAGTTGCACTTTTGTGGCTTTGTCCTCTTGAGCAACTGTCCCACTCTTGCTAGCCTGCTTTTCTGGGCACTGCCTGGCATAATGATTTTAAAGTGGGTGCACTTTAAAATTATTAAAGGAAAGCGTTCTGAGTTCTGGGGATTTCTGAGATCTGAAGGTTCTTCTTCGAGGATCTCCGCGATTCTCACTCTTGGGATTTACTTCCTGCTCCGCAGGTACCGGAAAACCTCTCGTCAGCAGTATCCAGGCAGATTACGCCTGGAAAAGACTAGAATATGGTGAGGGCTCCGCCCCCTCCACTCCC
>QEPC01010811.1:562822-582571 GCA_003113815.1 Sphenodon punctatus
CAGCAATCCCCACGACCGTCGGGATCGACGAGGGGGACGGCACCGCCGACTCCGCTGTCTCGATCGGTACCACCTCTGCTACTTACGGTACCGACGGTGCGGAGAGAGTCTCGTTCCAAATCCCCGCATTACCACTCTCGATCCAGATCACTGAGATACCGGAACGAATACACACCCCTCCGGTACCACTTGGAGCGCCGATCACGCTCACCTTGCGCGTTCTGTTCACCGAGGCACGGACATCGGGACTATGGCTATGGCCGGGATTATCGGTACCGATCACGCAGTCCTCCTTCGTATGCGCAGGACTTCGAATACCCCACACTTCCGGCACGAGAGCACCCCTATGTGCCTCCGGCTCCACCTAGAGCGGCACCGTCAGCTACTGTATCTCGTCCCCCACCGTCGGAGACGGGTTCAGTACAGGCACCCTTGAACCTCGGAACCATGGGCACCGAGACGCTCGAATCGGGACTGGAAACGAGGTTAGCGCCATCGGGGGCTATGCAGCTCCTGACCTCCCTGATGGGGACCCATAGGGAGGACCCGGTACCATCGGTACCGACGGTACCCCGGATGACTTCCCCGGGGGCGTCGGCATCACGATCGTCCTCATCGTCGTCTCCATCGCTTGAGGAGGACGAGACCATCTCCCCACCGCCTCCTGATGCCATATCGGACGCTAATATATCGTTGGCCACTGAGGACTCTAAGGCGTTCCAATCCATGTTGAGGAGAATGGCATCCTCTCTCCCTAAACTGCCCACGAGGGTGGTTAAGAAGGCCCAGACAGGACCCATTTTTGGCATACTGGGGTCAGGGGAGTCTGGACATGTAACCTTGCCCTTGCTAGATCAGCTGCTGGAACCAGCCACTGTGCTATGGGCTAAGCCGGCCTCTGTCTCTCCCACCAACAAATTGGCAGATTCTTTATATTCTGTACCCAAGGAAGGGGCACAAATTTTTCACAACCATCCCCCTCCCAATTCCTTAGTAATAGCGGCTGCCTCCGTGAGATCCAGAGCGGGGGGAATTCAAACTTCCCCAGCAGACAGGGAGGGAAGAAGGCTGGATGTACTTGGCAGGAAAGTTTTTTCTTCGGACTCTCTGTCCTTTCGAATTGCCAACTACGCTTCAGCCATGTGTGGCTACCAGCACTGGTTGTGGTCTAAGATTGGTACTACATCAGACCTCAACCAGTTGGCAGCACTGCAGAAAGAGGGCATGCAAATGGCCCAATTTCAGTTGACTGCTAATATGCATGTGGCAGATGCCAATGCTAGAGGTATGGCTTCGGCCATAGCACTTCGTAGGCATGCTTGGCTTCGTTCTACAGCTCTCACCCAAGAAAATAAAACGAGAATAGAGGACTTGCCGTTCGATTGTGAGGGTCTTTTCTCTGCCTCAACCGACGACACGCTAAAAAAGATCAAAGAAATGAACCAAACGGCAAGATCCACGGGTGTAGTCAGGGCTATCCGTAAGAAGTCCTTTACACAGGGCTATGCTTTCTCTTCCAGAAGGGCACCCTACCAAAATTATAACTATTTCCAAGCTGGTAAAAGATTCCAGCAACATAATCAGCCACATTATCAGCAACAAGGCGCGCAGCAGCGCAAAACATTTGGCAGACAATGGGGCAGGGGCAAACCCTCCCCTAGTTCGTCGTCTGGACAACAGGCAAAATCACGTTTTTGATAATTCCTTGATCAAGGGAGATGATGAGGATGATCCCTCATTCCAGGACCGCCTATTACCTTACCTACATGTATGGGAAGCCATCTCGTCGGATCGCTGGGTCAGAGAGATAGTACAACTGGGGTATGCCATACAGTTACACACCACTCCTCCTCTCTTACCTTGCCCCCCTGGGGCACACACCCCCTCTACTCAAATACTAGTTGAAATTCAAAAACTCATCGACAAGGGAGCTGTCGAACTCATTTCCAGAGATGAACAGAGTTCTGGTTTCTACTCTAGGTTTTTTGTGGTCCCCAAAAAAGATAAAGGGTATAGACCCATACTGGACCTGAGATATCTCAACAAATTCGTTAAAAGGTTTAAATTTCGTATGACCTCCTTACCGGTCATTTTCATGGGTTTACAGCAAGGCGACTGGTTGGCCTCTCTTGATCTAAAAGACGCCTATTTCCACATCTCAATACGCCCTTCTCACCGTAAATTCTTACGATTCGTTGCAGGGGACCTCCTCTTCCAGTACCGGGTCCTTCCGTTCGGACTGTCCACAGCACCACGTGTTTTCACCAAATGCGTGGCTGTCGTAGCAGCCTATCTGAGAAGGCAAGGTGTCAGAATCTTCCCGTATCTAGACGATTGGCTGTTGGCGGCGAGGTCGCGACAAGAGCTTGTGAAACATGTGGAGCTAACTATGTCACTCCTCAGGGACCTGGGGTTTGTTCTCAACTTGGCAAAGTCACACGTTCACCCGACACAACGACTACCCTTTATAGGGGCAATCTTGGACACCAGACACGCAAGAGCGTACCTTCCAAAGGAGAGACTTGTCGCCATACGACATGCATTAGGCATTCTCCAGGCGCATCCCACCAAGCCAGTTCGTTTTTTCCTGCACTTACAGGGACTAATGGCTTCCACGACTATGGTAACACCACATGCACGCCTGCACATGAGACCCCTGCAACAATGGCTAGCCAGCAATTACGCGCCCGCCATCCACCCCCTCAGCATGAAACTTTGCATAACGAAGGAACTTCTTCTAAACTTGCAGTGGTGGGCAAATGCAGAGCATGCTCTAAAGGGGGTGCCCTTCGATACTCCCAGCACCCAGGGGGTCATTACAACAGACGCATCCCTGACAGGATGGGGTGCGCACATAGAGGACATCAAAGTGCATGGTCTCTGGTCTCAAGAGGAGACACACCTGCACATCAACATGTTAGAACTACGTGCCATACGTTGGGCACTGAAGGCCTTGCTTCCCCGTATCAAGGGTCAGAACATTCAAATCGTAACAGACAACACCACAGCCATGTGGTATGTAAACAAACAAGGGGGAGCACATTCCACCCGTTTGTCAAAGGAAGCAGAGACCATCTGGCACTGGTGTATAGATCACGACATACATGTGCACGCCATTCACTTGGCAGGACACGACAACTCGAGGGCGGATTACCTCAGTCGCAAGTCAACGGACCAACACGAATGGTCACTGAAAGAAGAGGTCTTGACAGACATATTTCAAGACTGGGGAACCCCAGTGATAGACTTGTTCGCATCACAGAAGAACGCCAAACTACCGAGATTCTGCAGCCGAGCAGGTATGGCACCAGAATCGATATCGGACGCCTTTGCCATCTCTTGGCACGGGACATTCCTTTATGCGTTTCCACCATTTCCCCTCATTCACAGAGTATTGTGCAAAGTCAGGACGGACAAGGCTCATCTCATCCTGATTGCTCCTTTTTGGCCCCGCCAAACCTGGTTCCAAACCCTACTGGGAATGGCGACACAAATCAAGAGGCTGCCGGTGATCTACGATCTACTCTCCCGAGAACGGGGGGAAATTCTTCACCACGATCTACAGATGCTCCACCTCTCCGCTTGGTTGATTCTACCCCAATGAGCAATTTACCGCCGGAGGTTTCAGAAATACTTCTAAATGCAAGAAGACCTTCAACACGCAAATGTTATCAACTGAAGTGGAGACGATTCTGTAGCTGGTGTACTACGCAGTCCATCTCGTTGCAAACTTTGGACATGAACCATGTCTTTCTCTATCTTCTGAATCTGCAGAAGTTGCATTTGTCTTTGGCTTCCATAAAAGTTCATCTGGCAGCTCTTTCTTCACGTTTGCAACCAGATGACAGTGGAACTCTTTTTTCACACAAATTAATGAGGTCGTTTTGGAAAGGACTAAGGAACACTTTTCCTCAGAGGTCAAGACCTGCCCCTCAGTGGGACTTGAATCTTGTGCTGTCTAAGTTAATGTCTCCCCCTTTCGAACCCTTAGCTTCTTGTAGCATGGAGAATTTGTCTATTAAAACAGCGTTTTTAGTAGCTATTACCTCAGCTAGGAGGGTGAGTGAGCTCACAGCCCTTAGAGCTTCACCTCCGTATATACTGTTCCATAGGGATAAAGTTGATCTGCGAATTGATCCCTCTTTTGTGCCCAAAGTAATTTCCAGTTTTCATCTTAACCAGACTATCTCTCTACCAGTTTTCTTTCCTAAGCCTCATACCTCTGTTGAGGAACAAATGTTGCATACGTTAGACGTTAAAAGAACTCTGGCTTTCTACATCGATAGAACCAAATCGATAAGAGCGTGTGATTCCCTATTCATTTCATATGGGGGTCAAAGGATTGGAGTCAAGCTTTCCACACAGAGACTTTCAAAGTGGATTTTGTTGTGCATACAGAAATGTTATGCCTTAGCAGACAAGGTTCCGCCTGCAGGTTTGAGGGCTCATTCTACTAGAGCCACTGCCGCTTCGTTGGCGAACTTCCAAGGGATAAATTTGTCTGATATCTGTAGGGCTGCCACATGGGCGTCTGTCCATACGTTTACAAGGCATTACTCTTTGGACCTGGCGGCCAGAGCAGATTCCCAGGTGGGGAGAGCAGTGCTGGACTCCTTCTTGAGTGATCATCCTCGACTCCCTCCTCCTTGAGGTGAGATAACTAGAACTGCTTATTACTCTCCCAAGAGTGAGAATCGCGGAGATCCTCGAAGAAGAAACGGAGGTTACTTACCAGTAACTCTGTTCTTCGAGAGAGCTCCGCGTATTCTCACATCCCGCCCACCTTCCCCTCAGTCGTGGATGGACATACCAGGTCTTCCAGGCTGGGTTGGAAGGAACTGAGGCGGTGAGGGCTCCTCCCCCTATTTATCCTTCCATCCCTCGTGATGCGGGCCCGCGCTTTTCTCGGGATGGGAGGGGGAGTGGAGGGGGCGGAGCCCTCACCATATTCTAGTCTTTTCCAGGCGTAATCTGCCTGGATACTGCTGACGAGAGGTTTTCC
The DNA here is from genome assembly GCA_003113815.1 of Sphenodon punctatus. Taxonomy (NCBI): domain Eukaryota; kingdom Metazoa; phylum Chordata; class Lepidosauria; order Sphenodontia; family Sphenodontidae; genus Sphenodon; species Sphenodon punctatus. The sequence continues at coordinate 567,825 of QEPC01010811.1, forward strand.
GGTACCTGCGGAGCAGGAAGTAAATCCCAAGAGTGAGAATACGCGGAGCTCTCTCGAAGAACAGAGTTACTGGTAAGTAACCTCCGTTTCCCAGTTCCAAATTTCAGGTCCTCAAACAACATTCTGAAGTTCAGCTGGGTACTTGGAACTTGGGAACCCGTTCCGAGTACTCGGATGGCCTATTCTGTGCACCCCGACTTAAGGCCAGGTAGTGAAGAATAACTTAACCAGTTGAAACTGCAAATAAAACCTAACAAAAATATAACTACAGAGATCAGAATTTGGCTTTGATGCCTGGGTTACTGTAACCCACGTTGAGGGGGGAGATATATCCCACTCTGTGCCTGATCCACAGAGTACGAAGAGGCCATTAACATTTGCAGTCCAGTTCCTAACATTAGTGTCATTGTGTTTTTTCACAACTAGAAGTGGTCAGAAACTGATTTCTAGAATTTGAAATCCAGGGCAGACTGGCTTGAGAAGGGGTGAGGGGGTGATCTGAGGTGTTGGGGATGGCCCTACAAAGAGGGCTTGGGAGGATTAATACAGAGTGACTGATCCTGGGACCTACATGTTGTTTCTACCACCTGACTGACAAAATCAGGGAACAGGAAATGGTCGGGGGAGGGGAATTATCTGACCATTCCACGCCTGTTTAAAATGCCCCATTTCCTGCATGCGGGTCCCCTAATTCTATAATGGGCCATTGATTTAACACAGACAGAAGGGAGTGCTACATTCTGGACCATGAATGCTGCTTACAGTACCCTGAATTTTTTTGGCAGTCTTTCATCCAAGTCCTTAACCAGTCATGACTCTTCTTAGCTGATGAAATCTGAAATCAGCATTTCTGGATTGACTGCAGCTGGAATTCTTTTTGTCAGGAAATCCCATTTAAGATAATCAAAATTAAGACGGTGAAAGCAAAACAAGAAAACATGCAGACTTTTGTCAGTTTCATTAAAAATGTACAGAACCATCCAAATATCATAAGGCAGCAAATACAACTTAGAGATTGTTTTTCCCCCCTTCTTTCAACATTAGCAAATTTCAGATTTGCACATTCTTCCAGTTGAATTTATATAATGATAATGAAAGTAAAACTTCTTGTCTACATTTCCAGATTCCTTTAATTTGTATATTTTTCAGACGAAGTAAAGTACCTTGCTGGGATAATTCCACTGGAGTCAATCAGTATACATCACTGAGGAATTTGGCCCCTTTTCTTTAAAGCTAATGCAGAGATCCAGCAAGTCTCATTATTTTGTCCTAACCATGGTGAATACAAATTTAATTAAAAGCAGAATCGTTTCATGGGTTGCACAGTTAAATTAATTTCTCTTTGACTTTTAAACAGAATGAACACCGCATGTTCCGTGTTCAGTTTGCTGGAGATTCAAAAGATCAGGCAATGGAACACTGCTGTAATTGTGTGCAGAAACTTGCAGAGTACGTAACAGTTCAAGTAATGGATGGGCATAGTCAAGAGCTGCGCCAAGGTCAGCAGCTGGCTGATGGTGAAAGTCAAGTGAAAGACTCTGAACAAAATACATCATTGCAGCACAAAGTAAGCAGATTTGGCAGAAACAGATTAAAATTAATCAGCTTGATATAAAAGTGACAGGTTAAGTTTGTTCGGGCAGTAGTTTAGATGTACATCTAGTAGGAATTATGTACCTTAATGAAAGCATGCATATACAATGTTTTTCCATCTCAACAGTTTTAATAGCAGGCTGTCAATCTTCAAAGCACTCCACTGGCACAATCCCCATTAACTGCAGTGAGGTTTGCACTGGTTGACATTCTTTGAGGACTGAGCTGCTAATTTTTCAGAGGCAGATGAGTCCTGTTAAGAAATAAAGCTATATTCTCTGCTAATTTGGTGCATTCATAGCTTTGTGTGCATATGCATATGGGTAAAACATGTTACAGATAAACTCCTATCCATTCTGTAGTTGCTAGTACAATTGTTTTATGGCTTCCCTGTCTGGTATGGATTGGGACTTTATTTTTAATGTGCCATGGAAATGTTGCTATAGACCAACTTTTACCTCCAGCCAAAGTGTTCTAACTCATTTCACTGGAAAATAGTAAGCCTTGCTAGTTAGAATACATCTTCTAGCCAAAAATCATTTACTATGATAGATTCTTTTAACAGTTTGTACTATAGGGATAAAATAACAACAAAAACTGAAACATACCATGGTGTTCTTACGACTGGTGCAGCAGAAAGATGTAAACTTGGTAAAAATTCAGAAACACCTTACTTTAATCGCTTACACAGATTAAAATGAAAAACAAGGGAGACTTCCTTATTTTTTTTTCTTCACATTTTTATCCCACCCTTCCCATTAAGACTCAGGGTGGGTTACAATATGTAAAGACAGTCAATTTACAGGATACCTTGAGGTAATTTACAGGATGTTTTGGTCAGAGGAATTTTTACTTTATAACTAGTAAAGTTTGGATTTCTTACATTTTAATTTTCCACAGGAGGTATCAACATAAGATGAGAGCTTTAATCAGGCTTTAAGAGTGAGACCTGTTTCCCTTCAAAACAAATACAGAATATGCATCTGGCTGGTGCTCTGAACAAGAAGCACTGCCTTGCACTGTCAGCTAATATCTGCTTTGATAGGCTTTCTGCATTCTGTCCCATCTTAGCCGTATCTTGGTGGCTACGTGTTGCCAGGGGGTGGTGGGGTTTGCTCTCCATATTCTTCCCGCTCTCTCATTGAATTTGTTCTTATCAATTTATATTAATTTTGATACTTTCCATTCTCATCAGGTTGTGAATGAATTTCCAGCACATTCAGACACAAGGTTTCCAGAAGGAAAGAGATCTGTGACACAGCTGGCACAGGTAGAGTTAAATATGGTGTCTTGTGACAGTACATTGCATTTCTCTGGCAGGGAGAGAAGGTGTGGCTCTGGGCATGCAGTAATTCTTTTAGAAAATTGAGCCTTTCCTCTGTTAAAGTTTTTTCAGGATGTACAGTAAAACTAGTTTGCAGCCATCAATTCATATTGCAGTCTTCTTCAAGGGCCTCTACACATTCACACTTATGGTAAATAGCATCACCTGGCATCAAGACTGGATTCACAATCTCATAGCAGCTCCAGATGGAAGCACTGTGGTGATGTCATCACAAGGGTATAAATACCCTGTGCTCACAGTTCTACTCAGTTCTATCCCTGTATATGCGTCAAGAGGAGACTGGATGGGAAATGTGAATGTATAGAGCCTTATCTCAGAAAATCAATGTTATAGGCAAGTATAACGTTACATACTAGGTGGTAAAGATCTTGCGCATCATGTAAGCAGGAAAGATGTTGTACAGTCACATATTGCACTCGTTTATCACTCGGGTTCTGTGCACCCACAATGCTTCTTTGATGCCTCTCCACATAAACACTGAAGGTAGTTAGGCGCCCTCTGGTGCTGAAACCAGAAGTTTAACTAAGCAGCTACCAGGGAAGGAGTGAAATGACGAGATAAATACTGCTCCCACTCCCTGCCTCTCCAGTTCTTTCTCTGCTGTGACAGAGATCGGATCTCCAAGTGAAGCAAACTGCAAGAAGGAAATACATTATTCCCACACTGCCGTCAGGGTGCATGGCCCAGAGAGGATTCAAGTGTTGCCTGCAGTGCGCAGCTAAACTTTCAGACTCCAACGTGCACAGCAGGTGCCTCCTTTGCCTCAAGGCACAGCACAACACTGCTGTCAGCATAGCCGAGTTTGGTACCTGCAAAACAACTGCAGCCACTGCATTGTAGCAGGCTGTGCATGCACAGTACAGGAGGGTGGCAAATAATTTTGTGTTGGCTTCAGCCGGCGGGAGAGGGAGGATGCTACCGGGTCCGGTGGGAGGAGTCCTGGGAGAGAGGGAGCAGGTGAGGAGTGCAAGGGTTGCCCTGAGGGGCCCTGTGGCAGTTAGCTTGGCATGGTGGGGGGGCAGTGCTGTGAGAGAGAGCTTGATGTGGGCGCACTCAGGATGAGGAGGGTTCAGATCATGGATCTGTGATAGGGGTCCATCCCCTATTTTTGTGTATATGTCCCCATCTCTGCTTCCTTACCCTCTGATTGGTTTAGATTGTGGTTTGTGTCTTCTGTTGTCCCACACTAATTTCTGGTCACTGACTCTGTACTTGATGAGTCTGCCTAAGTTTTGCACATTTTACCATAATGTGATAGTCTGCTGTCATGTTCAATTACATGCTGTGCTGGTTGGTGGGGAGGTTATCTTTAGTAGCAGTAACTGCACAGTATGTAGTTGGTGGTCTTGTTGTAATGTGTCCCCTGCATAATTCCAGCTCCCTGTTTTCTTCCAATAGACCTTTTCTACCCACAATTTGAATGGGTGTATTAATGGTTCACAGCAACTGAGGGCAAGATAGGGAAGGTGGCTTCAGTAGCTGCTACTGAACACACTCAGTCTGCATGTTCAGTAGTAGAAAAGTACTAATTTCTCATGCATACCAATTTATTGCAATCACAATAAACAATTGTGCCACGCCCTGAGGAGATGCACACTGAGTTGGTGACTCCCCTGCCAGGACTAGCACCCTCCATGCCCTCTTAGAGCAGCAGCTGCAGGGAAGGGATTCTACTATCCCGAGCTGAGGAGCACAGCCTGTTGGCCTAGGTTCTCTGGGAGAGGAGTGGGGGCTAACAGCTTAGAGCAGTGAAAGCTGGGAGATGGTAATGTAGAGGGGGGATTTAGTGTATTTCCATTTTAAAAAATAATAATAAAGGCAGACAGGAAGTGGGAGAAATTCTAGGATCAAAAAACTTTTGGGTTGAGAGAAGCGTTAAGGCTGTTACAAATTCACTTGTACTCCAGAAAGCATAGGAATTGTAAGTTAAGGCTCCCTCCTTAATTGTGTGCCTTGTAAGCAGTAAAGACATTGGACAGTCTCACATATTGTGCTCACTTACAACTTAGGCTCCAGGCACTCACACTTTGGGTGATTTCAGATGACGCAGTGAAATCCACCACAGTGAATCCCACCCCGGTGTGAATGGCTTCACCGTGGGCCGTGGTGAGACGCGCGACCCCAACATGTGGAAGCAGATCAGGTAGAAGGCCTTGAAGGGATCCGCACAGCTCATCCCGAGTTGCACATCAGAGCGGCTGCACACCTCCGACAGGGCCGCCAGCTCCGGCCCGGGGGGGAGGGGGGACAAGCCATAATCAGCCGCAGAGGGCCAGGGCAGGTGAGACAGCTCCAGCAGATGGTAGTAGGCAGCCCCACAGGAGCGCGGATACCCACGGGCACCCTGCATGCTGATGAAGTAGGACATGGCAGGGCCACCCTCACACAGACAGGTCGCATATCCCGGGAAGGCACACACACACAGAGCGGAGACCATCTCAGCAGGACTCCACACCACAAGGCCCCCCAGCGTGTCCGGTAAGCGCCCCTCAGGGAAGGGGGCAAGGCCCAGCTCCTCAAAGTGTACGCGGTAGTCGCCAGCGGTCGCGACATAGCCAAAGCGCAGCATACCAAAGCTCAGGCACCAATAGGCATCCGGCTGGGTGGGCAAGGAGCGCAGGCAGCGCTGAACGATGGGCGAATGCCACAGGTCGCGAAAGGGCCATGCTCTCGCGAGCGGTCCAGGCTCAGACGGAGCCTTTGAACGGGACCTCGGGCTGAGATGCAGCTGCCATGGTACAGCTCCTGGAGGGTCTGAGCCGCAGCGGCCGTGGGGGCAGCATGGGATGTGGGGCTGGACAGGCAGACGGGCCACCAAGGCTGACAGATAACGACGGGACGGGAACAATGGGGCTGCTGTGGAGGGATGCGAAGGGAGAGGGCAGCGCACATTGTTCCCCAGGAGGCCATACAGGGTACCCCCAATGTTGGACCACAGCCAGCACTGGAGGGAGCGCAGCGGGGCCCCGGGGCACCCCCTGCCTTCGCCACCACCACCGGCTGACACCCCATGCAGGAGATGGAGCTCCCGGGCCGAAAGCCCGACCGAAAGGGGGGGTGCAGCCACCGGTGCTCACCCATAGGCCCCTGGGGGGGGGGCGTGCACATATGCGGCACAGGTGCGTGGTCAGGGGCGATAGCGAGTGCACAGTACTCCAACCGCGGCCCAGACCAACAGAGCGGCCACACCCGCAGGGATGGATCGCATCCAGCTGGGAGCTCGCCTAGTCCTGCAGGCAGTAACGGAGTGGTTCCGGGGGCACGTGGCACTGCTGAGCCTCATCACAGAGGAGCTGTACGGGATGCACGCGGAGCAGTGCTAAATGGCAAGGGTGGGGGCGTGCACCCGTCACGCAACTAGCAGGGCTGGACGGCTCCTAGCCTTGAAGACGGCACGGCACCTCGGACTGGCCTACAGCAGGCCGCTGTTACGAGCCAACAACCTACCAGCCGGCATCAGGGGTCTGCTGTCCAGGAGCGCGTGGGAGAGGGCTGCCAGGTACCTGGCGCTGCAGCTTGCCATACCCGTCCAGAGGTGCACGTGGGCCGTGCTGAGGGCTCGTCAGTGGTGGCAGAGGGTGCTGGCACGGTGGGACGATGTCACCTGGGTCTGACATTTCCGAATGGACTGGCGCACCCTCATGCGCCTGGAAGAGCGGCTGCGGGAATGGCTGGAGCCCCTCAGGACTGATATGCGAGACCCCATTCCCATACCACAGCGGGTCACCATCACTGTATGGGACTTGGCTGCCCCGGACTCCTGCCGGTCAGTTGCCCAGCACTTTGGGGTGGGGCTCACAACCGTGGCGTGCCTGGTGCGGGACTTCTGCGAAGCTGTGGAGGGGGTGCTCATGGAGCGCGTTATCCAGCTGGGTGATCAGGACACAGTTATGGCGGGTTTCCGGGACCTGGGCTTCCCCAACTGCCTGGGGGCGATCAATGGCACCCATATAGCGATCCTGCGACCCCCAGACGACGATGCAGCTGAGTACGTAAACCGGCACGGGTACCACTCGCTCCAGCTCCAGGGCCTGGTGGACCATCGGGAGCACTTCACGAACATATTCATCAGGCATTCGGGCCGCAGCCACGATGCACGCATCCTCACCATCTCCCCGCTGTTTGCCTGCATGTACAGGGGGGACTTCGCAGACATGCGAATGACCCGGGTAAAGGGGGTGATGATGCCCTCATGCATCATTGGTGACCCAGCATATCCCCTGAAGCGATGGCTGATGAAGGCATTCCCAGTGGCCGCCACCCCGGTTCAGCAGCAGTACAACACCTGCCTCAGCACCGCTCGCACTGTGGTCGAGAGGTCCTTCGGTGCCCTCAAGCAGCGTTGGTGATGTCTAGCCGGCCGGCTGGAGTATACGGTGGAGACCTCCTCCCTCGTCATTGGAACCTGCTGTGTCCTCCACAACATATGCGAGACCGACTGGGCCGCTCTGGAGAACCCCCCCTCACACCGCCTGCCTGGCCCGGTACCGCTGTATGCTGACGTGCCCAACCCCTGCGAGTACCGCTATGCCAAGCACACCAAGGCAGCACTGTCTCGTCACCTTGAGCCCGTCCCTGAGGCCCCTGTCGGCCGGACCCTCCCAACTGGACCTGCACCACGACTGCATCCACACCGAGGCTGCTGTAGCCCTGCACCTATATGAAATAAAGCCCTCGGACAGGTTTAGGTGTGTCTATGACCATTTATTGTGCTCCTCCAGTCCCGCCCCATACCCCGGTACACCCGTGTGCCCTCGTCCCCTCCTACCCCCTCAGTGTTGGCGGGTGCCCCCTCCCTTCCCCATCCCCTATGCTGCCCTTCCCCTGGTATCCCTTGGCCGGCCCCTCCCCCTCTCAACTGGGATGGCCGAGGCTACCGACCCCCCCCTCGTCCGAGGTGGAGGAGGAGTTGCTGTCAGCCGGCAGTGCCGGGAGGCCTGCTCCTGCCCCCTGTCCACCGCCCCTGAGGGGCTCCTGCCCCACCCCCCACCCTGCGCCGCCTGTGGCCATATCGAGGCCTGGCGGCCCGGCTGCTGCTGTCTCTGCTGTGGGGGAACAGGTCCCCGGATCCGCGGTCCCTGATGCTGTTGGGGAGGCGGGGGTTGCGGCGCTGGCAGGGCCTGTGGTGCGGCCGGTGGGAGTGGAGGGGGCACATGTCCTGGTGCTGGCACTGCACCTGGCGGGGCTGCTGCCATGATGAAGGCGCTCAGGGCCCCAGCCTGCAGGAGGAGGGATGTGCCCTACTCCAGGGAGCGGCCTAGTTTCTGTCCACGGCCCAGCGGTCCTGCCAGTCCGAGTGGGCCTGGAGTGCCTCCAGTTGGCAGTTCATGTCCCACCTCAGCAGCCGCCACTCCTTCCTCATTTCCGCCACCAGCGCCCGGTCCCTTCCCTCCACCTGTTGCAGTGCCCTCGTTGTCCCCTCCTCCAGCCGGTTTACCGCTGCCAGCATCTTCTCCGTCTGCCGTGTGCTGGTGGCCACAAGCTCCTGCGCGAGGTTCTGCCTGTGCCTGCGTGCCCGCACTCGGTGCTCCCGCATCCTCTGGGCCGGCGGTACTGGCGGCCTCTGGCCACGGCCCTCCCGTGCTTGGTGTGGCTCTGTGGAGCGATATAGGGGTCAGTTTCTCATGTGGGGTGCTGTTCCCCAACCTCCCGTCTCTGGGCACTCCTTCCCCCCGGCATGGGCACCTCTCGCCTCCTGTGCCGCTCCCTCCGCCCATGTCCCCTCCCTGCCTTTGGGGCTGTGGGGGATGGACAGCTGCCATTCCCTTCCACCGCCTTGGCCCCCCTCCCCTTGGGGTCCGTGCATGTGCCCTGCCTTGCCCTTACCTGCTCCCTCGGTGTCCATTCCCTCAGAGACTGGGCGGTCGCTGGGGCTGGTGTCTGCCTGCTCCCTGGGTCAGCAGGCCGTGAGGTTCAGGGTGACGGTCTCCTCCTCCCCCTCTACCTCCTCGGAGTCCGCTGGGGCGTGTGTGGCCTCACCAGAGGTAGGGCTGTGGGTGTGTTGGGCGTGTGTGCCCGAGGTCCCTGGCATCGCCTCCGTGGTTTCCGTGCCCGGTGCCGGGGCTTGCTCGGAGCTTTCCGGCTGCAAGGGGGGGGGCTCATCCTCTGCGGGTCGCTCCTCCCGGGTGCCTCCTCCTCCCGGGCGCCGGGCCACTATGGAGCCCTTGCGGTGCAGCACCCAGCTCAGCGCGTCCAGGTAGGGGGAGGCACGTGTCACCTGCCCAGAGCGCCGGTTGTTGTCTGTGATGTCCTTGAACCCTATTTTCAGCTCCTTTATTTTAGTCCGGCACTGTGTGGGCGTTCTGTCATATCCAGCCTCCCCCATCTCCGTGGCTATCTGGGCAAACACCTGCTCGTTCCTGGCGTTGACTGCCAGCTTGGCCTGCATCTCGGGTGTCGCCCAGATGGCTGTGAGGTCGTGGGTCTCCTGGAGCCCCCCCTGACCTCCCCTGTGGTACCGCTGCCTGGGTGCCGGCCCCTCCGCTGCCTCTTTTTCCTCGGCGGCCGCCTGGCCTTGGCTCCCTCCGACCTCGGCTTCCTCCGGGGCGCGTGCCCTCTTGCTGGTCTGTTTAAGGGTACATTGGGGGCTGCTGGTTAGGCTCCTGGCGGCTATGGTCCCTCCCTCCCTCCCATGCTCCTCCTCTCCCCAGCTCAGACCCACCTGCTCCTGGCTTCACCCCCTACCTTCTTCTGGGGTGGCCCCGTGTGGTGCTGGGTGTCCCCCGCTGGGCCGGGTTCCCCCTCCTGCTGCTGCTGCTGCACCTTCTCCTCGCCCTCTCGCTCCATCCGCTGCTCTGTTTCCTCCACCCTCCTCTCCATCGACTGCTCCGCCACATTCCCCTACTGCTGCCTGCCTTTTAAATCTCCCTCTGTGTGCCGCTTGTTGTTGGTTGCCTGGCAGCGGCACTACATGCTGTCACCACGGTCCGTGGTAATTTCCTTCCGCCGGGGTTTTCCCTTCAGAAGTTACTTTTCTTTCACCCCTGCCGTGGTGAACATTCACCACACTTCTGGACCTTCTCCCGCCCTGACCTCATGAAGCGTGGTTAGGTTCACCCCAACCCGTTTTTGACTGTGGTGAACATCTGGATGCGGGCCAACAGACCTGTACGGCTCTTTTACCACCACCCGCGCTTGTCTGAGGTTGACTGTGGTGACTGCCAAAAACGTAACGTCTGAAATCACCCTTTGTTTTTGTGTTTCAGCCCCAATCTTGTTCCTTTGCAGGTGGGGGGCAACACTGAAGTTGGGGTCTTCTTGCTGTCTCCTCACCCTGCTTTCATTATACGCTTTCATTTGGGTTGGGGAGAACAGGACAGCTGATTGGTGTGGGGGTTGTAGATGGGAGAAACAAAGTTGAGGAAAGCGGGATGTGTACAGAGAGACAAGAGTTGGGGGCAGCCAGGCAATGGGGATGTGTCAGTATCGTGACAGGGAAGCCAGGTGCTTGGGAGTGTTTATGGAGGATAAGACTGAGAAATAGGTGATGTGTATGCATGAACAAGGCTGGGAGGCAGCAAGGGATAGGGAGCAGTGTTGGTATGGGGAGGTGTTACCCAGGTGCTGGGGGATACTTATTTTATTAACATTTATACCCTACACTTCCCTGAGGGCTCCGGGTGACTTACAGTAATAGAAACTCACAAAATACAGTAAAATACCTTTTAAAAAATCCCCACCCCAACCCCTATCCCCACCTGCCAAAAAGAAAAGTTTTACACCACCTCCGGAATAGGCTCAGGTGCTGATAGACCTGTGGGGGGTCTACTTAGTACTGGAATAGCAACTGAAAACGCCTCTCTGTGGGCCCATGTCGTACAGAGAGGATGGGCAGGTGGTGCCAGAGCACTTCTGGCTGACCGCAGGGATGGTAATGGAGCATGGAAAGAAAGGCTGTCTTTCAAATTTGTGGAGCCCAGGTTGTTTAGGACTTTAAAGGTCAAAACCAGCACCTCCAATTGTGCCTGAAAATCTATAGGAAACAATGTTTTTTTTCTAGGCAACTATTATTACCCTTGGGTCGGAAGTCTGCTTTTAGACTAATAAAGCAACGTATTTTGGATATTTATGTCCAAGACACGTTGGCGGACACAAAGGCAAGAAATTCAATGAAACTGTATATTTCTTTAAGGCATGAAGGGAACAGATATCCTTATTTTAATAGACTGGAATCTGTGGAAGAACTGAGAGTCTTCATCGGGGCACCTTTAAACTGTTTTACTTCAGCGGTACTTGAGGGCTGCTATAAAAAGATACCTTTTGATCAGAGGAAATGTTCTTGTAGGCAGGGAGCTGTGGAAACTTTAGAGCATATTTTATTTTATTGCTCATACTATCATGAACTTAGGGCTAAGTATCTTGCCCCAACTATAAGTAGAGTGCCTTTTATTTTGCAGGCAGAAAAATCTAAACGTTTATTGGAGGATACAAGTGAAAGTATTATGATTGCGGTTGTAAAATCTTTGGCTGCAGTGGCAAGGAGTAAATTGTTGTTTAAACAGATGTAATTGGGTTTGATTATAGTGTATGGGTGGTTGTGTCTATTGATGATTGATATGTTCCTGTATTTTATGTTTTACTATGACCTTTGTGTTAAGCAATAAAATCTTAATGAATAAATAAAAAATATAGGAAATGTGTAGGCTGTAACGCACAGGTGTAGTGTGCTCACGGGACCCCCACCTCCAAAGAGCCAGGCCGCCATGTTCTGCACCAGCTGCAGCTTCCAAACAGTCATCAGAGCAGCCCCACGTAGAGCACAGTGCAGTAATCTAGCTGTCAATCAATAAATTTGGTTGTTTCAACCATTTGTTTATTACAAAATATATCATAAACCAATAAAATAAAATAGTAAGTGATAAAATAAATTGAAAATAGAATATAAATAAGATAGGCAAAAGCGACCACATCAAATCTATCCTTAAGAAACATTTGCAGAGTTGATCTTTAAACACTAAAAATCTTCAGACAGGGTTTCTGTACAATAAAGTAAAATTAAAATTTAGGACTTGGTCCCCCATTTGATTTATAATATATACAGCCCTAAGAGCCTCTTGGATTGTTTTAGTAGGTTAGTCAAAATTCTGGATGGCAATGTAAGATAGTTGTTCACAATTTAGGCCTAGCTCTTGAGCGAGATTGAGTTGGCCCCTGTTTCGAAAACAGACTCGACATAATTCCCTAAATGTCCATTATATTGCCAAGAATTGATTTCCTCCTTTTATCCCGGTATGCCTATACTGCAGAGTGGAATTAAATAATGCTCATCATAATTTCACAGATTATAATTAAATTTATATGATTGTTTCATTCCTTTTCCTTCGCTTCTGAAAGATCTATTTTATATTATTTTGTTGTTCTTCAAGGATCTCCGCGATTCTCACTCTTGGGATTCACTTCCTGCTCTGCAGGCACCGGAGAGACCTTGTTGTCAGCAGTCTCCAGGCAGAAAGCCTGTAAAGATCTAGAATATGGTGAGGGCTCCGCCCCTCCCGTTCTGTCAAAAGAGCAGGCTCAAGATTTTGCGAGAACAGGACTGCATAATAGGGGGAGGAGCCCTCACCGCCTCAGTTCCTTCCAACCGCGTTGCACTTGGAAGACCTTCAGCACTTTACAGTGCTTGTCAGTAGTAAAAAAAAAAAAAAGAAGAAAAAGATTAAGAACTACTTGAGTGCAGTGCCCTGGCCCATGGGGTTCGTCCCCCGGGCTGCACCCACTTTCATGCAGAGTCACCAGAGTCATTGAGGGGGATCCGGTCCCCTCTAGTAGCTCAGGTTCACAGTCTTGAAATGTTTCTGGACCCCTTGCTGCACCTGGATTGTCATGTTGTGGTGATGGCGAGGAGCACTTTTCACCAGCTCCATCTGGTGAGGAGGCTGTGGCTCTTTCTTTCTGATTCATATCTGGCCACCATCATCCATACTGTGTCCTCCGGTTCTAAGGGGGACAAAAGGGCAGCAAGGGTACCTTAGCGGAGGAGAGGGAAAGATCCGATTCCTGGAGATGTAATAGATATTTGGAAATATGGTTCATATTGAGGGAGGTCATTGGAATCTTGATGGAAGAACACCCTCTAGACTATGCACAAGCAGGCAGGCTTAAATGCTGCCGCAACTGTCCGGCTACACTCTCTGTGAGTGATCATACCTCGGAGAGACCCATAATACTCAGACTTGTAAATCCTGTTCTGTCCTGTCTACCAGAACAAAGCGAGCTAGGGCTCTCCGCCTCTGGACATTCTAACAAAAGGGCACTTCAGGGTGGTGAAGAGGGGCCTCTCCAGCTCCCCACCCGGCACTCACTAATCTCCGAGATGAATCCAGAGCCCGCAGCTCCTGCCGCTCCATTGACAGGTGTCCCAATTCCTTCCAAGTCACAGGGTTCGCCAACCATCATTTTAAGTTTTAATCAGCTCACCTTCATCCAGTCCCCAACAGCAGCTAGACATTGGTTTAGCATTGAGACTGCAGGACCTGGGTTGGATGAAAAAGAGAAATAGCACTGGGTGTCATCAGCATACTGATGGCACTTCACTACAAACCTCCAAATGATCTTTTCCAGCGACCTCAGATACACATTGAACAAGAGAGGAAACAGGTGTGAACCCTGTGGGGACACCACAGGGGAAGTCCTGAGAGGACGATGAGCAATCTCTCAAGAGCAGTTCCGTACACCCATGCCAAGTCCTACAGTTGTGCCAACAATAACTCAGAATCAACTGTATCAAAGGCCGCTGTAAAATCTAATGAGATCAACAGGGCACAGTTCCCTTTGTCAATCTCCAGTCGTAGATCATCAACCAAGGCACAATCTCTGTGCTATACCACAGACGAAAACCTAACTGGAAGGATCAAGGAATCCAGTAGCATTGAGATGAGCCTGAAGCTGTTAGGCAACCACCCGTTTAATAACCTTCCCTAAAAAGGGAAGGTTAGAGACACGGTGATTTCAGCATCCAAAGGTAGCTTCTTGAGCTGGGCAACCACAGTTTTAAGGGTATCCGATAAGCTACCTTCACGAAAGGAGGCATTGACAACAACAGCCGGCAACAGCCCCACTGTCTCCTGGCTGCGTTTCACCATCCAGGACAGGCAGAGATCTAATTCCCAACTGGTTGTCTGCATTGCTCCAAGCACTTCCTCCGCATTGGTGGGTGACACTAATTGAAACTGATACAAACAAACAAGACAAGTCTGAGCTCACAAACTCTGACTCTGCAGGTAGAATAGCAGCGTCCAGGTCATGGTGAATATGAGCGATTTTGTTGCCGCCATCACTGCCATGGCACAGTCCTTCAAAAATTATCTATGTTACAATTAGTAGACTTCAGTGCGAGTTGAGCGCCAGCTCTAACTGCCTACCCTTCTGCATCAACTGCCTCAGGTCCCCTGTATACCAGGGGGACCTATGCTGTCAAAGCAGTGGGAGTGGACGCCTCCACTCCAATGCAACCATGTCGATGTCCACGGTCAAGATGTCATGGACATCAACAGCGTAGCTGTCCGGTCAATCGGTAAATCCCCCAGAGAGTTCTGGAAACCAACTGAATCTATTAGTCTCTGGGGGTGGACAAACTTAACTGGTCCATCACCCCGATGGGGACAGAGGAGGGTAGGGATCTGGGCCTTCAGAAGGTAATGGTCTGACGGCATCCTGCCTCCTGTGTTGGACCAGATGATCGATGGACCCATGATCAGGGCCCCGATTCTTCCGCGGAATTTTTTAAAAAATTCCGCGGGAGTCGGGGCCCAATTCTGCGCCTTAGCGCGATTTACCATGCGGGGGGGGGGGGGGCTTGGCTTGGCTTGCC
>QEPC01010811.1:582881-603668 GCA_003113815.1 Sphenodon punctatus
GGCCCTGGCAAGTGGGGAGGCTGGGGAGGGGAAGCCCCGAGGGTTTGTTCATTCCCCTTCCCCCGTGGAATCTCCTGCCCCACGTCCCCGCAGTGCAGGCTAGAAATTCTGCGCTGGGGTAAGCGGGGCAGGAGATTCCGCGGGGGGAGGGGAATTCCGCGGGAAATCTGCGAATCGCAGACCTGCGTTTGGCTCGGGGCCCTGCCCATGATTGTCATGGAGGCCATGAGCTCTTGCCCCGAAAGGTTAATTTCAGCATGTATGTTGAAGTCACCCATGACTATAAATCTGGGTGGTCTCAAAACTACCTCCGAGACCAACTCAGCCACCTCGATCAGGGAGTCTGCTATGCATCGGGGTGGATGGTACACCAGCAAAATCCCTGATCTATCCCTAGCCTCCAACATAAGGTGGACACACTCTATATTGGATGAGTTAGGCACTGGATTGCTTCAAAAGATCAGAGTATTTTTACAGATCACTGCCACTCCACCCCCCTGGCCCCCAATCTTAAGCTGGTGCTGCACTGAGTACCAGGCTGGAACCATCTGGGACAAAATAGGCCCAGATGTTTCATCCAGCCAGCTATCTGTAATGAATATGAGGTCAGTGGCCTCATCCTGAGTAAAATCAAAGATGGTTGATGATTTAATTGCCACTTACCTTGCATTGAGCAGTATCGGCTTCAGATCGTGGGCCCCACTAGCCTCAACCCTCAAATATCCCGAGATAAAAGGGGACGTAGGAACAGGACACGAAGTGCAACTCCTGATATCCCCTTGACCTTTCTTCCTCCCCCAACCCTGCCATATTTCCCCATGCCCAACACGATCCCAACTTGGCTGACTATATTCCAGCTGGGTACTCTGTGCAGCATCAGCCATGGCAGGGGGGCGGTGTAGCCATTGTTCTTCTTCGAGGATGTCCGCGATTCTCACTATTGGGATTCACTTCCTGCTCCGCAGGTACCGGAAAACCTCTTGTCAGCAGTTTCCAGGCAGAAGATGGTGTGGAAAGATCTAGAACAAGGTGAGGGCTCCGTCCCTCCCTCCCCCCCCTCGGAGAAAAGTGCAGTTTTCAGATAGAGTGAGAACGGGAGTCTATAAAAGGGGGTGGAGCCCTCGCCGCCTCAGTTCCTTCCAACCGCGCTGCGTTGGAAGACCTCTGTGCTTTTCAGCACCGTCAGTAGTTTGTTCCTGAAAAGAAGAAAGAAGATTAGAAAAGAAATATAAAACCAACAACTATTGTAGTTGGGCTCTGTCTCCCCCCCCACTTTCCCTCCCCCATGGGGCCTCCACCAGGGCTTACCGCCTTCCCACACGCCGGTGAAGCATGCCCAAGCACACCCGGTAAGCATGGTGCCACACCCGGTACTGCAGGTTCCGCCTGCTTCAACCACACCGATACCACCACCGGTACCGCCGACTCAACAGACGTCGCCAGCCCCGCTCCTTGCAACCAACCATCAGGGGCATTCCCCAACGGCCTCCCAGACCCGGTACCACCGGCACCATCGGTCCCACTCCGGATCTGTATGCGGGGAGAACGCCTCGGAGCTAGAACTCCTAAGCGACCATGACCTACACCGCGGGGAACTGTTTTGCCCCTACAGGGACCAGCGTTCCCGATCGCCGTGCTCCTGCTACTCCCCTCACAGAGATGCACGGTACCGCCACGACGAGTACACCGGATTCCAGGACTACGAGCGCATGGATTACCGGTACAGCCAGCACCGCTCCCGAAGTAGATCACCACACCCTCCGGATAGAGACTTCCCGGTTTTTCAACAGACCCGCTGCCAGCCTGCCTACCAATACTTACCTCTTGCGCCACCTCGGGCGCCCCCTACAGCTACAATCTCCAGAGCTCCACCTGACTCTCCCCCGCTGCCGCCCACCTCTGCTCCACCAAAGCAGCCATGCCATCGGGGACTCGGGCAAGCCACGGTGCTGGCGGTACCGGCAATGGTTCCAGAAGTGCAGACAGCGCCATTGTTACAACACGCCTCTTCCACAGCAAGGTCAGACCCACCGAGGGGGCTCTCACTTCTTGATTCTTTGCTGGCTCCCCCAATCTCATCTACGGATGTGCCTGCCTCTGTTGCAGCCCCAGCTGCTCCTCCCCCTGAGCTGGAAACCTTCTCTGAGTGCTCTGCCTCGGTATCTTCCTCATCTTCTCTTCAAGAAGAGGACGAGACGATCTCCCCTTCCGATGCCATCTCTGACCCCATGTCTGCCCTCTCTACTGAGGATAGCAAAGCCTTCCAGACCATGCTAAAAAGGCTAACCTCTCCCCTACCTAATTTACCCACCAAGCTGGTTAAAAAATCGCAGTCAGGTCCAGTTTTGGGGATTGGGAGACTCAGGTCAGATCATGCTCCCTATCCCCGACCAACTCTTGGAGCCTTCCAAGGCTGCGTGGGCAAAACCATCCTCCGCGTTACCCACTAACAAACTTGCAGATTCACTCTATGCCATACCTAGGGAGGGAGCAGAAATGTTTTATACACACCCAGCACCTAACTCCTTAGTTATAGCTGCGGCCTCCTTAAAGTCTAGAGCAGAAGGTATTCAAACGTCCCCTGCAGATAGAGAAGGTAGACGTTTAGATGTACTGGGCAGAAAAACAATTTCGTCAGAGTCTCTTTCCCTTCGTGCTGCTAATTACAGTTCCGCCCTTTGAGGATACCAACACTGGTTATGGTTCCAGCTGAGTAGAGCCTCTGACCCTGCCCAGATCCTGGCCCTCCAACAAGAAGGCATGCAGATAGCTAGATTTCAACTCACAGCTAACACGCACATTGCTGATTCAAATATCAGGGGCATGGCCTCGGCCATTACTCAGACAACACGCTTGGCTGCGATCTACCACCTTAGCTCCTGAGAATAAGATGCGCATAGAAGACCTCCCCTTTGATGGGGAAGGACTCTTTGCAGCATCCACTGATGACACCTTAAAGAAAGTTAAGGAGATGTGTCAGACCACCAGAACTGGGGTCATTCGTACGACTAGGAAGAGGCCCTTCCACCCTTCTTCTTCTACCTCCTACCCATACCACCCTTACCAGGCCAGACACCGCTTCCAGTTCTCTTACCAATCCAACAGGCGGTTCTCACCTTAGTACCAACAACTTCAACCCCCGTCTACCCAATCTCGTAGATGTTTCTCTAAACAAAGGGGCATGGGTAGATCCTCTTCCACCTCCTCCACTGGACTCCCGCCCAAGCAGCGTTTTTGAAGAGTACCAGGTCAAGGGAGTTTTTCAGCGTCTCCTCCTCTTTTACAACCGCCTCCAGCCCTTCTACAACCAGTGGGCTTCTCTTACCTCAGACCATTGGGTTAGGGAGATAATTGCTTGTGGATACTCCATTCAATTCCACTCACTTCCACCCGACTCCCCTCCCCCACCCCTCCAGGGGTCTCCCCCCAAACCTCAAATACTACTTGAGGTTCAGGAGCTTCTGGCTAAAGGAGCTATTGAGGAGGTCCCTCCGTCTCAGCGAAATTTTGGATTCTATTCCAACTATTTCCTGGTCCCCCAAAAGTATGAGGTTTCAGGCCTATCCTGGACCTTTGCCGACTGAACAAGTATATTCAGAAATTTAAGTTTCGCATGACCTCCCTTCCCATTATCTTCTTTGGCCTACAGCAAGGAAACTGGTTGGCATCCCTTAACCTAAAGGACGTTTATTTCCACATTTCTATTAATGTTGCTCACAGACGGTACTTACGTTTTGTTGTAGGGAATCGGCACTTCCAGTATTGTGTTCTTCCGTTTGGCCTTTCTACAGAGCCCAGGGTCTTCACGAAGTGTGTCGCAGTCGTCGCAGCCCACCTAAAAACACGGGAGATGAAGGTGTTTCCGTACTTGGACAACTGGCTGCTCGCAGCACTGTCCATTCACACTCTAACAAGCCACCTCAACCTTACTCTGGAAATTTTACAGATGCTAGGGTTCATCATCAATTTCAAGAAATCACACCTTGTGCCTACTCAACAGCTTCAGTTTATAGGGGCGATTCTCGACACCCTACAAATAAAGGTTTTCCTACCCATGGACAGATTCCACGACATTGTATCGACCATATTACTTCTACAAACGAAACCCAAGAAATCTGTACGTTTCTTCCTCTGCCTACAGGGACTTATGGCAGCTACTACAGTTGTGATCCCATACGCCCGTCTGCACTTTCGAACGCTACAGCAATGGCTCGCACATGCCTACAATCCCACCCTTCACCCACTCTCTATGCATATAACCATCCCTCCCAAGGTCTACGACGACCTCCTCTGGTGGATCGACCCACACCACATACTTACTAGCGTGCCATTCAATCCCCCTCAAGTACAGGTCTCCCTCACCACCAATGCCTCGCTCACAGGTTGGGGTGTGCACATGGATCGCATCACAGTTCACGGCCTATGGTCCCAAGAGGAGAAACTCATGCACATAAACTTTCTCGAACTCAGGGCCATTTGTTGGTCTCTTACGGCCCTTCTCAACCACATCACAAGCCTGAATGTTCTAATACTCATGGACAACACCACAGCGATGTGGTATATCAACAAACAAGGCAGAGTAAGATCCATGCTTCTCTCCCTGGAGGCCCAGGCCATCTGGATGTGGTGCATCCGCCACATGCCGTTCACCCAGCGGGACAGGACAACTCCCTGGCAGACCGGCTCAGTTGCAGATCATCTGACCAACACGAGTGGGCCCTGAATGACTCTGTCCTCGCCGATCTCTTTCAGTTATGGGGCATGCCCTCTATAGATCTCTTCGCTTCTTGAGAGAACGCAAAACTCCACAATTTTTGCAGCAGGGCAGGCCAAGCGCAGGGCTCGATCTCCGATGCCTTCGCCATCTCCTGGAAGGGGCCCTTACTCTATGCCTTTCCGCTCATTCCCTTGATGTACAGGGTTTTCCACAAAATTCAAGTAGACCGTGCTCACGTCATTCTGATAGCTCCAACTTGGCCCTGACAACCCTGGTACCAGACTCTTCGGGCCATCTCAGTTGATGTAGTGGCTCTCGCTCTCCTACCCGACCTTCTCTCTCGAGAACGAGGGTCTGTCCTTCACCACGACCTACGGTTGCTCCATCTCTCTGCTTGGTTAATCAGGCTATAATGCTCGATGCCTCTCCAGAGGTTGCACGGATTCTGCTCAACTCCCGCCATCCCTCTACATGATCCTGCTATACAGCTAAGTGGACCCATTTTTCGGCTTGGTGCTCCTCTCTGCCCTGTAATTTGAATGATGTATCCATGAACCATGCCTTTCGATACCTGTTGCACCTCCACGAGTCTGGACTCTCCATCTCATCCCCAAAGGTACACCTCGCTGCACTCTCCTCTCGACTACGCCCACCTGGAACGGATACGCTCTTCTCTCACCCCCTCATGGAGAACTTTCTGGAGGGGGTTGGTCAACTCTTTCCCTCCCTCCTGCCTCCCTACCCTGTCGTGGGATCTTAATCTTGTCTTGAGCAAGCTGATGGGGGCCCCCCTTTGAGTCTATGGCATCCTCATCTCTAGAGAACCTCTCTATTAAAACAGCTTTCTTGCTGACTATTACCTCTCCTAGGAGAGTTTCGGAGCTCTCTGCCCTGTGGGCCTCTCCTCCTTACACTATTTTCCACCACAACAAGGTGGACCTCAGAACGGATCCTTCTTTCATCCCCAAGGTGGTTTCCCCCTTTCATTTAAACCAAACCATCTCCTTACCTGTCTTCTTCCCAAAACCACATTCATCCTCAGTGGACCGGACTCTCCACACACTCGATGTCAAACGAGCGCTATCCTTTTACATCACTCGCATTTGTCCCTTCAGAGCTTCTGATGCCTTGTTCATTTCCTATGGGGGCCAACGAATCAGAGTTAGGATCATGTCCCAGAGACTCTCAAAATGGATCCTACTATGCATTTGGAGGTGCTATGAACGGGCGGGCAAGACGCCCCCCCCCCCTCAACTTCGTGCTCATTCCACTAGGGCAGTCGCCTCATCGATTGCCAACTTCCGTGGAGTTCCTATCCAGGACATTTGCAAGGCTGCCACATGGTCCTCGGTGCATACCTTCACCAAGCACTATTCCCTGGATCTGGCAGCCAGAGTAGACTCAGCGGTGGGCAGAGCAGTTTTACACTCCATCTTAGACTAACCTCCTTGACTCCCTCCACCTGAGGTAGGTATTTTTACTGCTACTCACTCTCCCAATAGTGAGAATCGCGGAGATCCTCGAAGAAGAAATAGAGGTTACTTACCAATAACTCTGTTCTTCGAGAAAGCTCCGCGTAGTCTCATGACCTGCCCACCTTCCCTTCTGTCTCGGAGGTACCCTGTTGGGTCTTCCAGGGACAGGTTTGGAAGGAACTGAGGCAGCGAGGGCTCCGCCCCCTTTTATAGACTCCCACGCAATCTGGAGCCCGTGCTTTTCTCTAAGCGGGGGGGGGGGAGGATGGAGCTCTCACCTTGTTCTAGATCTTTCCAGACCATCTTCTGCCTGGAAACTGCTGACAAGAGGTTTTCTGGTACCCAATGAATCCCAATAGTGAGAATACGTGGAGCTCTCTCGAAGAACAGAGTTACTGGTAAGTAACCTCTATTTACTTACCAGTAACTCTGTTCTTAGAGAGAGCTCCACGTATTTTCACGACCCGCCCTCCTTCCCCTCTGTCTTGGAAGTACCTATTGAAATCTTCTCCTGGGACAGAGTTGGAAGGAACTGAGGCAGTAAGGGCTCCTCCCCCTATTTATGGAGTCCCATTCTCA
Organism: Sphenodon punctatus; assembly: GCA_003113815.1. Classification (NCBI taxonomy): domain Eukaryota; kingdom Metazoa; phylum Chordata; class Lepidosauria; order Sphenodontia; family Sphenodontidae; genus Sphenodon; species Sphenodon punctatus. The sequence goes on from QEPC01010811.1 coordinate 589,653, forward strand.
CACGATCTTGAGCCCGTGCTTTTGACAAGACGGGAGAGGGGATGGAGGGTCAGAGCCCTCACCATATTCTAGATCTTTCCAGGTATTCTGCCCGGAAACTGCTGACATAAGGTCTCCCGATGCCTCTGCAGAGCAGGAAGCGATCCCAAGAGTGAGAATACGCGGCGCTCTCTCAAAGAACAGAGTTACTGGTAAATAACCTCTATTTCTTGAATGGTTTCGCTTGTTCCTGGCCAGGAGAACTCAGCGTCAGGTCCTGGGAGAGTGTACATGTGGAGTCCCGCAGAGATCTATTTTGTCCCCTCTAACATGTACATGCAGCCCTTGGGCGAGATCGTGAGAGGATTTGAAGTTCGGTGTCATTAGTACACTGATGATGCCCAGCTGTTGTACTTGTAATTTTCATCTGACCCAGGCCCAGCAGTCTCGATATTTGCCCAATGTCTGGCTGTGGTGGGAGATTGGATGAGGACAAATCTTCTGAAGCTGTATCCCGACAAGATGGAGGTGATGCTGGTGGGTAAGTACAAAGGGTTAAGGCTCCCATCATCGATGAGGTGTCCCCCCCCCCCGCCTTTAGTCCCTCAGGTTCCGCATCTTGGAGTCCTCCTCGATTCGCAGCTCCGCCTGGATGCCCAGGTGGCAGCTGTGGCGAGGAGTGCATTTAGTAAATTACATCTGATCCGACAGCTTCGGCCCTATATCTCAGGCTCTGATCTTGCCACCATCATCCATGCATTCATCACGTCAAGATTGGACCACTGCAACACACTCTACATGGGGCTATCCTTAGTGACGACCCAGAGACTGCAGCTGGTGCAGATTGCGGAGACTGGTCTCCTTGTGGAGGCGGTCCGTCGGGAGTACACAACACCGGTGCGCCGTTCTCTGCACTGGCTGCCTATAGTCTTACAAGACCAATTCAAGGTGTTGGTTATCACCTTTAAAGCCCTATAGGGTCTAGACTCCACTTACCTGCGAGACCACCTCATCCCCTGGGTCCTGGATTGGCCCTTGCGGTCGGCCAGGGGCACCCTCTTAGAGGTCCCCAGGTTTCCCGGATGGTAACATTCGGGAGAGCGTTCTCAGTGGCCGTGGTGTGGCTATGGAACTCCCTCCTGGTGGAGATTAGTCTCTCTCCGCATCTCCCCTCCTTTTGTAGACATGTAAGACCTGGCTGTTTCACCAAGCATTTGGTGAGGGGGATGGATAGTGTGTGTGGAGCGTTTCTTTGCTTTTGGGCTAAGTATTTTTTTCAGGCCTCTGTTATATTACGGTTTTATGCAATTTTATAGTGTATTGTATTTTGTATTTTATATTTTTGTATTTTAATAAATGATACACTGACCTGAGCTGCTGTTGGGCAGGAGGGTGTGCTATAAATGTTGTGGCATAAATAAACTGGTCAGTAGCTGCCCCACTCTTCTCTCTCTTTCACACACACACCACCAGGCCCCCTTCTTTGGCTTGTGATTACTAATCCCCACCCCCAAAATAGAACACCTGGGGGGGCAGTAGGGCCCTAAGGGGATGGGTGGCTGGAGATTGCCAGTCCATCTCCAAAGATGCTGTGCTCTGGGAGTAAAGACACCCCCCCACTCCCCGAATTCATACCGAACCTTCCCAAGGAGAGACTCCTCCCCTCCACCTCAAACTCATCCTAACTACTAGGGATGTGCGAACAAAATGCGGTTCGGTAGTTCGGTCCAAAATTCGAGTTTGGGTTCGGTAGTTTGGTTCAAAAATGTTCAGTCTTGCCGAACGTTCGGCAAAGTTTGGCCCCCCCGCGAGGCTTGGGGCACTCAAGGGACCCCCAGGGGTGCCCGTGGAGGCATGGCAGGCCAACAGAAACCCAGCAGCAGAAGAGAGCGGGAAGGCTTGGGGTTTGGCACCCCGGCTTGCCTGGGCAGGCAGCCTCGGCACTTGCCCCCCGGGGGTGCCCGTGGGGACATGGCAGGCTGTCACAGACCCAGCAGCAGCAGAAGAGACCGAGAAGGCTTGGGGCTTGGCACCCCGACTTGCCTGGGCAGGCAGGCTCGGTGCTTGGCCACTGTGGTTGCCCATGGGGGCATGACAGGCGGTCACAGACCCAGTAGCAGGAGCAAAGGCTGGGAAGGCTTGGGGCTTGGTGGCTGGCCTGGCACCTCTACTGGGCCGGGCATTGTAGGCTGCCAGGCATCAGTGGAGCAGTGGCAGACATTGGATTGCCCGGTAGCAGAACCCATGGTAGCAACAGCAGCAGCAGACAGACACCTTGATAAAAAGCAACTGCTCCACCAAATTGGCCCCAGTTTCAGGAGGTGCGGCGGGCAAACGTCCTCCACCCTAGAGAACACCCGCTTGCTGGGGACACCTGTTGGTGACCAGGACAAGAGACCCTTGGCCACGTTGGACAGGGCCGGCCACACATCTCTCCAAGAACTGTCGCCACCATCTTCTGCCCCTCCCTCCCATATGTTCCATTCAACCCATCGACTTGAGCTTCCTGAACAACCCTGTGGACAGCGGCCCCGGCAACAAGATAGAGATGAGCATGGACTGCGTCCGGGTGCAGGATACGGACGTAGGTGACCCCATGTGGGTGAGTAGCAAACCACCTGTCAAATCTTGCCTGGGCTTTGGTCTCTGGCACACTCGGAGCTGCCACCGCCTGTTCTTGTGCCCGTAAGGCAGGCAGTGGGGCACGCAGCAGAGGTGGCAGGGGCCGTGCCAGCAGAGGGGCAGCAGGCATCAGTAGCAGCCCGAGCCCATCACCACGCCCCAAACTGCACAGGCCTGATTTTGGGAGACAGGCTTCAGAGGCTCCCAGCAGGCACTAGCCAGGGTGTGGTTCGGCAGCGTTGCCTGTCAGCGTCCTCCACTGCCACGCAGGGCACTGGAAGGCCTGCCGGATGCCTCTGCTGCTGGAGCAGGTGCTTCTGATGTTCCTCCAGGATCACCAACCTCCAGGGCCACCAATGTCCCCCATTGTTGAGGTGATCTCCCGCAGTCCAGGGCTGGTGGATCCCACCCCGGCTGCTAGAGGCAGGGCCTGATCCCCATGTAATGGCAGCAGGGAGAAGACCCGCAGCAGCAGCAGCAGCCGCCGCAGCAGCTATAGGGGGCACAGATAGAGTAGCAGCAGCATGATGGGCAGTCCATCAGCCTCAGGGTCCCAGTACTCCCCTTTGCGGGACATCACTGTGATTGGGGACAGCGAGGCAGACACTAGTCCTGAGGAGGAGATGTCTGGTGCTCCCAGCAGCGCTGTCAGCAGTACTGTCACCCGGTGCAGGCCAGAAGGGGGCAAAAAATCCTCGGTCTGGGTGCATTTTAAGTTGGTGCCAGAAGGTGGTGAAGCATGGGCAGGTGCTCACCAACCTTGGCAAAACTGCCATGGTGAGGCACCTCAAATCATGCCACAACGCTGTGCTGCTAAGCAGGCAGGCAGGGGCAGTGGACGCCAGCAGGTTCCTGGCTGCAGCGTCCAGTCAGGCAAGCGTCCTGCTCTAACAGCTGCTGATAGCAGCAGAAGCAGTATCACTGCTAGGGGGGAGCAGCAGCAGCAGCAGCATCAGTGCACCATGGAAGAGCTGGGATGGGGGCAGCTGCCAAGTCCATCAGCACATAAGCACTGGGGAGGAAGCTGTTGTTCAACTAAAAGCCAAGCGCATGTTGGGGGAAAGAATTGCGCTGGATGGGCAGCCCTTCTCGGCGGTCGGGGACATGGGGTTTAGGCGCCTGATTGGCTTCCTGGTCCTCCAGTTTAAGCTGCCCTCGCACACCACCCTGACTCAGGCTGCCACTGATGCCTGCCAGCCAGCAACGCATGGCCAAGCAGGGGTGGTAGCCACCGAGTCCTGGCCAGGCTCCTGCCACTGCTTCATCAATGCCTGGCAACCTGAAACGCCCGGCCCTGATGGTGACGGAACCCAGCACAGCATAGAGCGAGCAAAACTGGAGGCCTGCCAGCACCACCGAGTTGGCAGGTGGCGCCAGCCCTGTACCGGGCTTTAAAGGAGCGGGTGAGGGAGCAGCCGGCAGGGGCTGGGGATGGCACCGTCCACTTCACCACCGACCTGTGGTTGACTCGTCGGAACACGCAGCACGCCTACAGTGACTGACGATGCACTGGTGGCAGGCCCCGGAGGCAGCGTTTGACAGTGGCAGGAGGGGTCCCGAAGCAGGGTATAGGAGGGCGGAAGTCATGGATGCTGCGCCCCCCCCTTCTCAAAACATCAAGGCACCCCTGACCGCCACGGTGAGGGAGTAGGCCACGCCAGGCGTGCCCTTCACCAAGGGGTGCATGGTGACGCACAACGCAGCCAACATATTGAGGGCAGTCCACAAGGGGGGCTTCACCAGCATCCCTCCCTTCACCTGTTTTTCAGGGATGCTCTGGGCTTGGGGGAGAAGGGGATTGGGGCAGGCCCCCTTAGCTCCCTAATCGAGCGGGGGAGGAAGCTGGCCGGCCGTTTCTTTAAACGGAGCGTGATGGGCAGCAACTTCCTCCAGGCGAAGCAGGCCGAGCAAGGCTCCCCAGTGCACCAGCTGGTGCAGGATGTGTCAACCCAGTGGAATTCCTCCACGGTCCTGATGCTCGAGCAGCTTGTCAAGCAGAAAGCCGCCTTGCATCAGGTTCAACTGTTGATGGACAGCGGGGCACATCCAGGGTACTATGGGGCAGAATGGGAGATTCTGGAGCTCTGTGGGCATTGGAAAGATGAGCTGGTGGAGAGGGTCCGGCAGGCAGAGAGGGCTCTGGAGAGTGCACGGCAGCAGCAGCAGCAGGATGCCCCTGGGGATGGTGGGAGTGGGAACAGCCAGCCCTTTCAGCCGGCGGGGTCTCTCTCTGCCACCAGCCCGAGCAGTAGCAGCAGCAGCACCCTATTGCTTCTGGATGACATGGATGGACAGCCCTCCCTGCCTGGAATGTAGGCCCCAGAACCCTGAGGGTGGGTCCTGGGGCTGGAGTGGCTGGAGTACTTTGAAGGCCGAAGTAGAGAAGGGTTCCATGTGACATCTCCCTGTGAGAGGAATGATGGCTTCAGAACCCTGATGGTGGGTCCTGCGGCTGGCGTAGCTGGCACCCCTGCTCAGCCGGGCGTTGCAGGTGGAGCAGCGGCAGAGGCCCAGCCAGGGTTCGGTGGCTGGCACCCCTACTCGGCCGGGCATTGCAGGCTGGCTGGCATCGGTGGAGCAGCAGCAGAGGCCCGGCAAGGGCTCGGATGCTGGCACCCGTGCTTGGCCAGGCATTGTAGGCTGGCTGGCATCAGCAGAGCTGCGGCAGAGGCCCGGCCAGGGCTCGGTGGCTGGCACCCCTACTTGGCTGGGCGTTGCAGGCTGGCTAGCCTTGATGGGGGACACTTGCAGACAAGTAGAATGACAGCCCTCCCTGCCTGTAACGTAGGGCCCGGAACGTAGGCCCCCTGAAGGTGGGTCCTGGGGCTGGAGTGGCTGGAGAACTTTGGCCTTCAAAGTGGAGAAGGATTCCATGTGAACAGCAGTCGAACATGTGTCAGTCGGTCCTAAGGGATAGGCGAGCGCCGTTCCATCTTCAAGGCCTTCGCAGATGATGGAAGATACATCACTGTCAGGAGTCCAGGGGGCCACATGCTGCACAGAACCCTCAGCCCATACCTTCATCACGGTGCCTTGCTGCTCCCCCAACCTGCACCGGTCCCGTCTTCCGGGAGTAAAGGGCCACTTACCCCAGAAGTTCACAAAGGGAGTTCGCTGTGGACATGGCGGCAGAGGCTACCATGCTCCCTTAGTCTCACATTGTGCCAGAAGGCGGGTTCCTGGACCTGCCACTGCCGGGAACGGCAGCCACACCCCCAGCCTCACCTCTAGGGCCGCAGCATTCAGCGCGCCTGCGGCAACGTCTCCAAGAACAGTATAAAAGAGGGCGCCAGCATCATAGCACTGCTGGTGATCGGAGTTACCCCGTGAGACCGGCCCCTCCTGCGGTTCCGTGTGACTATTGTTGTTCTGGAGTTGTGCTTGGATGGAGTGAGTGGAGTGGGACTGTCGTGAGTGCATGGTGTGAGGCTGTGGTGAGTGTCTTCCTCAAGCTGGTAAATGTGGAAAAGAGTTATTGTTTCATTATATCACATCCCTGGACCCTGTGGACTAGTGTGCGTGCCCTGTCCCTCTCCTCCCTCCTGGGTGTTAGCACGGTAGTTCCTTCCTCATCCTGTGCACACTCCTCCCCCTCCACTTCCCCTGATTGCTTGGTAATATCAACAGCAACCGGTGGGTGTTCACTCCCGATACCCTGTGATTATCCAGGCTGGGGATTATTCATCCTAAAGGCCATATACGATCCCGAGGGTTTGTTTCCTAGGCTAACCGTGCTGGTTTGAGTTTCTGTGGTGTGTAGAGCCCTGCTCCTTCTACCCGCTCCCATTACCCCTTCCCTGAAAACCCCAGAGTAACACCAGCTTACTTATTCCTATCTTATTCCTTACTTATTCCTTATTACTTATTCCTGTTTCTCCTCCCTGAGGGGACACCTATCCCTTCCAGTAATGGAGCAATTGACAGCTGAAGTAAAAGAATTGACTCGAGCAATGCAGGCATTGGCCATGGAGGTCCTGGTCATTAAGGAACAACAAGGCGCAGCAGCGGCAATAACCCCACTGCCACCTCTGCCACTCTAGCCGGCAGAACCCCTTGCTGAGCCAGAGGGAGCTGCTGCATGTATTCCCCAGGAGCCAAAAGGACATATAATAACAAAATTTTCAGGGGATCGCCATGCCTTTAAGGACTTTTTGGCATTATGCGAACTCACCTTTTCTGTACAGCCCAAGACCTATAATACCGATGCTCGAAAAGTAGTCTTTATCATTGGATTGTTGGATGGGGTGGCACTAGCGTGGGCCACACCCTTACTGACCCAAAAAAGCATCCTCCTAACAGACTATAAAAAATGTATTCAAGAATTTTCATTCCTTTTTGACTATCCGCATCATACCAAAGATACAGAGACCGCCATTATGGGGCTGAAACAAGGGCGGGGCTCCTTATTAGATTATGTTACAAGGTTCCAGCAGCTAGCAGTTGACTTGAATTGGCCTGACCACGTCCTCCGGGTAATGTTCCGGAAGGGGTTGAATGATGATCTAAAGGATCCATTATCCTTTACTGCACTCCCAGCTACATGGGGAGAACTCGTCACCCTGACATTACAAATAGACAAGCGGCTGAGGGAAAGGAGACAAGAAAGGTGGCATGAGACCTTCAGGTCCTCTGGAATCAGGCCAGTAACCCCTGTGGGCAGTAAAGCAGACTCCAACAAGGGGGACGAAAGCAAACCCATGCAACTCGGCGCCTCACATGGCCTATTGACAGTGGCCGAACGCCCACATAGATGGGCTCTCCGCCTCTGTTTTTATTGTGGGGAACCATCACACTTCGCCCGGCACTGCCCCTCTCTCCCTGCCACCAGACGGGAGCTGGGAAACTCCAGACCCTGGAAGCTGTAGGGGAGTTATCGGGTGACCATGATGAGCCCTTATGGAAATGTGCGCCCATTCTCGCTATCAGTCCCGCACAGCCTCAACACCTCCGCATCCCTGCCATGTTGGGAATAAGTCCAGGTCGCAGTATTGTGGTGTGGGTAATGATAGACTCCGGAGCCTCCGGGAATTTCCTGGATCAGGACTTTACACGTTATTCTCATATACCCTGCACTAGATGATTCCCAGCTGAGCAAATGCATTCCATTGATAGGTCCCCGCTGGTCTCCGGGCCTATCACTTCCCAAATGGAAGCCTTGCTAATGACAATATGACAACATACAGAGCAAGTACAGTTCAACATCATAGCGACTCCCACGTTCACTGTGGTGCTCGGACACCCCTGACTGTGCCGACATAACCCCTTGATTGGGGGAAGCGAAAGCTGTCTTTCGACTCCTCATTTTGCCTCACCTCCTGTGTCCAGGGTAAACCGACCTGTGGGCTGATTACAGTACAACGTGACCGGGTCCCAGACCTCCCACGGCAGTACCAAGACCTTGCAGATGTGTTCGACGAGAAAGAGGCAGCAGTCCTTCCCCTGCACTGGCTGTATGACTGACCTATCGAGTTGATTCCAGGCACAGAACCTCCATATGGATGAATTTATGCTCTCTCTGTCCCCAAGCTCACAATGCTAAAGACCTATATAGAGGACAATTTGCAGCAGGGATTCATCCGACATTCTATGTCCCCAGCTGGTGCACCACTCTTTTTCACCCCCAAGAAAGCTGGAGGGTTGCGCCCATGTAACGATTATCGAGGACTCAATGCAATTACGATTAAAAAACGTTATCCACTTCCCCTGATACCTGAACTCTTGGATAGGCTGCATGGGGCAACAATTTTCACCAAGTTGGACCTACGCGGCGCCTACAATTTAGTGTGAGTCCGATCCGGGGACGAATGGAAAACCAACTTCCAGACCAGATACGGGCATTATGAGTACTGTGTGATGCCCTTCGGCCTGGCCAATGCCCCGGCCACTTCTCAGCAACTGATTAACGATGTCCTTTGGGAGATGTTAGATATGTATGTCATTGCCTGCCTCGATGACATTCTTACTTTTTCTACAAACCTAACAGAACATGTCCAGCATGTCCGTACCGTATTACAACGATTGAGACAGAATCGTCTTTTTTGTAAGATCGAAAAATGCGCGTTCCATAAGACGACTATTGACTTTTTAGAATTCATTATCTCACCAAGGGGAGTGGAGATGGATACAAAGAAAATCACCGCCATTTTAGCATGGGTCCCATCGTCCTCCATGAAGGCCCTCCAACATTTCCTGGGGACAGCAAACTACTACCGGCAGAACATCCCAAATTACGCAAGGCTAACTGAGGCTCTTACCCGATTGTTGCGAAAAGGGGTCCCCTACGTGTGGACGCCTGCCCAACAGAAGGCATTTGAGGCTCTGAAGAGGACCTTCAACCAGGCCTCACTTTTACAGTATTTCAACTTCGACAAACCATTTACAGCGGAAACAGATGCCTCCAGCATTGCCATAGGGGCCGTACTTTTGCAAGCAGGGGATCAACAGGATCGGCTACTGCCATGTGCATGCTACTCCCATCAGTTAACCACCGCGGAAAAAAAACTATACGATCCTCGATAGGGAATTACTAGCGATAAAGGCCGCCTTCACCACGTGGAGGCATTACCTTGAAGGGGCCAAATACCTGATCAGCATCATCACAGATCACCGTAATCTCACCTGCAAACAATATGCATTGCCAATGTGCGCCATGGACATTGGGCCTTATTCTTTGCCCACTTCAACTTTACAATTCATTATCGCCCCAGACAACTAAATCTGCTGGCCGATGCTCTCTCTAGAAGCACCGAGCCCGGGGAACCCCGGAGGAATCAAGGGGATTTGTTGCTTCAACAGACTGCCTTTGAAGCTTCGCTCATCACGGCCGCCTAGTTGCAAGACCTTACCCAGCGGTCCCTGGCCCCCAACCCACCTGCTGTATACAACCCCCAAGGTGGGTTGTATTACCGCAGAGAAAGGATCGTGGTACTGGCCCAAGACTGACAACAACTTCTTAAAAGCCACCATGATGCCCCCCTGGCTGGTCACCCCGGGGTCAGATGAACCCTCAAACTCTTTCAGAGAAGGTTTTGGTGGCCAGCTATCCAGGCAGATGTACAGCATTATGTGAATAAATGTGCTCTGTGCGCACAAACCAAAATCCCTTGACAACGGTCACAAGGACTCCTACAGCTAACTCCTCTACCCCAAGGACCGTGGCAACGGATAGGAGTTGATTTTATCATAGACTTCCCCCATCGCACTCCTGCACTACCATTCTTGTAGTGGTTGATCACTTTATGAAGATGACACATGTCATAGCCTGTGCAGGCCTCCCGACGGCAGCAGAAACGGCTAGCCTCCTATTACATCATATGATAAAACTACACGGAGCCCCATTGGAAATCTGCTCCAATAGAGGCACTCAATTCACGTCGCGGCTGTGAAAAGCCCTTCTCGCCAGTCTCCAAATCACGATCAGTCTAACTACAGCCTATCATCCACAAGCTAATGGACAAGTCAAACGTATCAACCAGACCCTAGAGCAGTATATTTGTTGTTACACCGACTATCTGCAGGACGATTGGTGGGAACTTCTACCTTTAGCAGAATTCGTATACAATAATACATTGAACGCGTCTATAGGTACCTCTCCCTTTTATGTGAACTATGGATGGATACCACCCCCATATCTGTGTCTCTGAATTATCTCCCTTACAAGTTCCCGCGGCGGGGGCACTAGCAAAACAGATCCAGCAGACACAGAAGGCCTGTGCACGGCAACAATATACACGTTATGCAGATCAGCATCATCAATTAGCCCCCGAATACCTACCTGGTGATTGGGTATGGGTGGATCGTCGACACTATCCCTCAAATCGACCTTCGGCCAAGTTGGACTATTGGTTTATGGGACCCTTTCCTATCCATCATAGGCTCAACGAAGTGACCTATACAGTACGTCTCCTACACCATTACCACATCCATCCGTCCTTTCACGTTTCACTCCTGAAACCAGCACACGCACCCTCTCCTAACCCCCTGTGGACCTAACGCCCACTGTCCCGACGGGAGAATATGAAGTACAACGGACCTTGGACTCCCGGTATCAGCACGGCCAACTCTAGTATCTGGTAGACTGGAAGGGGTACGGCCCATCGGAATGATCTTGGGAGAAGGCCGTAGATGTCCATGCACCTCGTTTAGTCCGGTTCTTCCATTCCCGTTACCCCTTAAAGCCCCGAACACTTGCCTTCCGGCGCCCTTGGAGGGGAGGTACTGTCAGGACTCGACGAGGAGTCGGGGGGGGCACACGCCACACAGAACCCTCAGCCCATACCTTCATCACAGCGCCTTGCCACTCCCCCAAACTGCACCGGCCCTGTCTTCCGGGAGTAAAGTGCCGCTTGCCCCAGAAGGTCCCAGAATGTCACAAAGGGAGCTCGCTGTGGACATGGCAGCAGAGACTGCCACGCCCCCTCAGTCTCACGTTGCACCAGAAGGTGGGTCTCTGGACCTGCTGCTGCCAGGAACGGCAGCCATGCCCCCAACCTTGCCTTCAGGGCCGTGGTGTTCAACGTGCCTGCAGCAACGCCTCCAAGAACAGTATAAAAGAGGGCATCATAGCACTGCTGGTGGTCGGAGTTACCCCGTGAGACCGGCCCGTCCTGCGACTCTGTGTGACTATTGTTGTTCTGGAGTTATGCTTGGATGGAGTGAGTGGAGTGGGACTGTTGTGAGTGCATGGTGTGAGGCTGTGGTGAGTGTCTTCCTCAAGCTGGTAAATGTGGAAAAGTGTTATTGTTTCATTATATCACATCCCTGGACCCTGTGGACTAGTGTGCGTGCCCTGTCCCTCTCCTCCCTCCTGGGTGTTAGCACGGTAGTTCCTTCCTCATCCTGTGCACACTCCTCCCCCTCCACTTCCTCTGACTGCTTGGTAATCTCAACAGCAACCGGTGGGCATTCACTCCCGATACCCTGTGATGACCCAGGCTGGGGATTATTCATCCTAAAGGCCATATACAATCCTGAGGGTTTGTTTTGTAGGGTAACCGTGCTGGTTCGAGTGTCTGTGGTGTGGAGAGCCCTGCTCCTTCTACCTGCTCCCATTACCCCTTCCCTGAAAACCCCACAATCACGTACCTGAAGGAAGAGCTGGATGAGTTTGTCCTGCAGTGGATGGATGTTGGCTTATCTTCCAAGTTTCTTCTGGTCCTAGTCAACTTGGTGAAGTTCAACGGGTGCTACCTGGTAACCTTACTGGGATGATTGTGTGCTACCTGGAGAACTTTGAAGGCTGAAGTGGAGAAGGGTTCCATGTGACAGCTCCCTGTGAGCAGAATGATGGCCTCAGAACCCTGACGGTGGGTCCTGCGGCTGGAGTGGCTGCTTCTAGATGCTGAGTATAACATCTAAATCTATCTAATCTAATCTAAACAAATGAAGCAATGGAGGTAAATGCGTGGAAAGAAATGGATGAAGTAGGAGGAGGAGGATGGCAATGGATTGGGAGGAACATAAACTGCTGGGAGAGTGAGCGTTCTGAAAACGCCTGCTGACTGAGGCGTGTGTGGGTGAGTGCAAGGAGCGTTTGGGTGAGTGCAAGAGGCTATACTGTGTTGTGCTTTGTGCCGGACTGAAGACAGAGCAAGTCAAGAGTAGGAGGCTGGTGTGGTGTGGCATCTGCCCCATGTCTCCCTCTTGGGGGTCTGGGTCCACATTACCCCTTTACCTCCCCATCCCCTGACACAGAGCCACCATGCATGCACTCCCTCTGCCATGGACCATGGTGGAGGTGGAAGCACGCTAGGCTGGCCTTCGCAATGGACATGTCCTCACCCGGTGTGAGCCCTGGGGAACCCGCTGCCCATTGAGTGCCAGGAGAGCGTCGCGGTTGCCCTCGGGCAATCTAAAGGGAGTCGGGTTCAGATTCCCAAATCTGGAGCGGCAGATTCACTGGAGTCACAGCCAGGAATGGTCTCAGCCCAAAGAGTGTGTGATCCACGATCTCCCATTCCTCCCCATTGTAATGTTCAACCAGCCCCCGCCTGCCAGCACACTCATCCGAACTATGACCATCTACAAGATTGAGGAGCAAATGGCTGACGTACAGTACCAGCAGCAGCAGAAGCAGACATTGGTTTGCCAGGGCACAAAACCCATGGCACAGCAGAGGCAGCAGAATCGGACGTTGGATTGCCGGGTTACAGAACCCATGGCACAGACACTACAGCATAGGTGGTATTGGCAGTTGAACCCTGAGGGTGGGTTCCAAGGCTAGAGTGGCAGCGTCTGGCTGCAGTGGAAGGACAGCCCTCCCAGTCCCTGCCCTTTATGTACGTATCCTTCTGGAGAAGGTTGGAGTGAGTTATTGACTATTTTTGTACACATACACACCCTTCTTTTCTATTTAAATGGAATTTGTCCCTGAATGCTTGAGTGGGAAATCTCTTTGCCAGCGCTGCAGGCTGGCTTGGCTGGCATGGGTGGGGGAGCGGCAGAGGCCACTAGGCCATGTCAGAGCAGCAATGATCTTGATGGTAGTAGGAAATAATCAATCATACTCTAATGAGCACTTTGAAAGATGAAGTGGAGAAGGGTTCCATGTGAACAGCAGTTGCTGAACATGGGTCAGTCGGTCCTTAGAGACGTGAGCCGGGCCCTTCCTGTGCATCACCCCAGACTGGCTGGCATGGGTGGGGGAGTGGCAGAGGCCCAGCCAGTGCTCGGTGGCTGGCACCCCTGCTTGACTGGGCATTGCCGGTGGCTGGCATGGGTGGGGGTTTGGGACACTTGCAGACAGGTGGAATGACGGGTCCCAGCAAGCAGCAAAATGAAGGCCCCAGAACCCTGACAGTGGATCTTGGGGCTGGAGTGGCTGGCACCCCTGCTCGGCCGGGTGTTGCAGGCTGGCCGGCATCGGTGGAGCAGAGGCAGAAGCCTGGCTAGGGCTCGGTGGCTGGCACCCCTGCTCAGCCGGGCATTGCAGGCTTGCTTCCTACTTGCTGAATCTGAACAAGCTATTCTGCTAATTGGGCAAGCCTTGCCCAGTGGTGAATCACGTGGCCACCCAGTAGCAGACTTTGGTTTGCCCAGAGCCCGCATTGGCACAGCAGGAGCATACATTGGATTGCCCAGAGACATCATTGGCAACATTGGCACAGCAGGAACAGATATCGAATTGCCCAGAGGCAACATTGGCACAGCAGGAGCAGACATTGCTTTGCCCAGAGGCAACATTGGCACAGCAGGAGCAGACTTTTGATTGCCCAGAGGCATTATTGGCACAGCAGGAGTGGTCTTTAGGTTGCCCAGAGGCATCATTGGCAACATTGGCACAGCAGGAGCAGACATTGGATTGCCCAGAGGCAGCATTGGCACAGCAGGAGCAGACACTGGTTTGCCCAGAGGCAGCATTGGCAGCATTGCTAGAGCAGGAGCAGACATTGGATTGCCCAGAGGCAGCATTGGCAA
>QEPC01010811.1:606001-640064 GCA_003113815.1 Sphenodon punctatus
GATCGTAGGTATAGGAATAGTGGCTCAGCAGGATAAAGAGTCAGACAGAGCAGAGCGAAAGAGGTGAGTTTTAAGGAGAGATTTGAAGGTATGAAGGGAGGGGGCAAGGCGGATGTGGACAGGGAGGGAGTTCCAGGCATGGGGGGCAGCAAGTGAGAAGGGACGAAGGCGCTTAGGGGAGCAAGGAAGGCGTGGAAGGGTGAGAGAAGGGACAGAGGAGGAGCGAAGTGCACGGGCTGGAGTATGGAGGGCGGCCTGCCACGCTGCCTGCCCTGCTGTGCACGGGCCCATGCTCCCCAGAGTGCCCTGCACAATGGATCTGCTGCTGCTCACGATAGGGGTTCTGCTGCTGCTGCTCATGCTACTCATGCTTGGGCTGGGGGTAGGAATAGACCCCACTGGCTCAAAGGGGTGGCTGCTCCCACACCCACCATCCCCAGGTGCGTGCTGCTGCTGGTGCCGCCACACATTCTCGAGAGCCCTTTTTGCCTGCCAGACCCTCTCCACCAGCTCAGCCTTCCAGTACCCATAGACTGCTGTGCCACGCTGCCATTGACCTTGGGGTCCAACATAGTTGCCAGCACATATTCCACCCACTTCAGCAGCTCATCAAACCACCCCGTCAGCCCTGCCTTCAGCTGCTGTGCCAGACCAACCACCTTAGACCCCAGATTCCTGCCCTCAGGGCCACCATCCTGCTCCTGGAGAATCTCCTCCAGCCTCCTGAGGAGACTCTGGATCAGAGGGGTCACCTGGCTGATGCTGGCCATGGAGGAGCTGATGGTCTCTGTCACGGCCAGGAATGGTCTCAGAACAAAGACTGTTTGGAAGAGGATGTCCCATTCCATCCCATTGTACCCTGGAGGTGCCCCACTGTCTGTTACCAGTTGCACCTGATGTAAGGTGGCTTTCTGCTCCACAAGCCGCTCGAGCATCAGGAACGTGGAATTCGACCTGATGGAAACATCCTGCACCACCTGGTGTGCTGGGGAGCCTTGTTCTGCCTGCTTGACCCGGAGGAGCTCGCTGCCCTTCATGCTCTGGTTAAAAAAACCGACCAGCTTCCTTCCCCACTCGATCAGGAAGCTAAGGGTGCCTGACCCAATCCCCTTCTCCCCCAATCCCAGAGCATCCCTGACCACCAGGTGAAGAGTGTGCGCGGCGCAAGGGATGCTGCTGAATCCACCATCACGGACTGCCCTCTATGTTTGCCCCATTATCCGTCACCACACATCCCTTGGTGAAGGGTGCACCTGGCATGATCCACTCCCTCGACATGGCAGTCAGGGCTGCCTCAATGTTTACAGAGCTGTGGGGGACATCCATAACTTCGGCCTGAAGCAGGGCCCACCGATACCCTGCTTCGGGACCCCTCCTGCCACTCCTGAAAGCTGCCTCTGGGTCCTGCCACCAGTGCGCCGTTACTGCTAGGTAGGTGTGCTGGGTGTTCCTGGTGGTGGACTACAGGTCCATGGTGAAGTCTGTGCCCCCCCCCCCATCCCTTGCCAGCTGCTCCCTCACCCGCTCCTTTAGAGCCCGGTACAGAGCTGGCACCACCTGCCAACTCAGGGTGGTGCGGGATGGCAGCTGAACCTGAGGGGCCAGAATCCAATCAGGCGCTTAAACCCAATGCCCCCCACCACGGAGAAGGGCTGCCCATTCACGGTGATCATTTCCCCCAATAGGTGTGTAGCTTTCTTCTGAAAGTCACACCGCTCTCCGCATCCTGCAGCTGCTGACTGACTTGGCAGCTGCCCCCAGCCCAGCTCCTCCATGGTGCTCTGATTCTGCTGGCAAGGCTGCTGCTGCTGTTCTTCCCCCCTAGCAGAAATACTAGGGCTCCTGCTGATAGAGGCTGCTTTTTGAGCAGGACGCTTACCCGCTGATGGAGGTATGCTACCGGCCACTGGGGTCGGGAACCTGCTGGCGTCCACAGCCCCTGCCTGCCCGTTTAGCAGCACAGCGCTGTGGCATGGTTTGAGGTGCCTCACCATGGCAGTTGTGCCAAGGTTGGTGAGCACCTGCCCTCACTTCACCACCTTCTGGCACAAACTGCACTATACCTTCCTGGGATCGTCTGCTCGCACCAACTTAAAATGCTCCCAGACCAAAGATTTTTTGCCCCCTCCTGCCTTCTCGCCCACACCGGGTGATGCACTGCTGGGAACCGGGGCAGGACATGGTGACGACACAGCTGGAGGAGGGACAGCCATCGCCTCAGCACCGGCAGATACCTCCTCCGCAGAACTGCTGTCTGCCTCACTCTCCCCAATCTCAGGCATGTCCCCCTGCGAAGGGGAGTACTTGGTCCCTGAGCCAGATGGACTGCCCACCATGCTGCTGCTGCCATTCTGAGCAGCACTTTCCCTCGGCCCCATACAGCTGCTGCTGCTCCGCTCCCTGCTGCCATTGCCCAGAGATCGGACCCTGCCTCTAGCAGCCGGGGTGGGGTCCACCAGCCCTGGACTGCTGGGGGGGATCGCCTCTACAATGGGGGGCAATGGTGGCCCCTGAGGAACTTCAACCCCTGAAGCACCTGCAGCCGCAGATGAGACAGCCTCAGCCTCCTGCATTGCAGGCGTTGCAGTGCCCCGCGTGGCAGTGGAGGACGCTGCCAGGAAGCAACGCCTAACCACCCCCCTAGTGCCACTAGTGCTGGGAGCCTCAGAAGCCTGTGGCCCAAAATCAGGCCTGTGAAGCTTGGTGCATGGTGATGGGCTCTGGCTGCTGATGCTGCTGCAAGCTGCAACTCCACTGGCACAGACCCTTCCACCTCTGGCACGTGCCCCATTGCCTCCCCTAGGGGCAGCAGACCAGCCTCTCTTTCCCTTCTCCATTTGTCCCACAAAAATAATGCAGCACACAAAGATTTTATATTCTATTTTTTAATTCAAATTTTGTATCTAATATTATATATATACCTAAATTAAGTCTAAATGCTTTGGAACTAAATGGATTATCTAATAACTACAAAGGCCTAGTCCTACAAACACACTGAATATTAAAATTAAATCATTAAACCCTATCTCTGTCTCTATCTCTAATCTATCTATCTATGGGATGGGGGGGAAACACAAACAAGACAGGGAGGGGTACAAAACTGAAATAAAACCTGAATCAATGTAATCCTACTCTAAAATCCAAAAAGAGGGGAAGGGAATCAGGGATAGAATATATGGGAAAGGACTGTGCGGAGGAAGATGGAACACAGGGAGGGGTAAAAACTAAAAATAACTGCTAAATCTACCTAATCTAAGATAAATAAATGAAGCTAGGTAGGTAAATATGTGGGAATGGAGGAAGATGGCAATGGATTGTGACTTTGGGAGGAACTGGGAGAGAGGGAGACTTCCGACAACGCTGCTGAAAGGATCAGTGGCTAGCTCAGAAGGATTTGGAAGGGGGGAGGGCAATGACTTTTGTTTCTTTGCTGTGCGCGCCTTTCCATAAGCCCCATTGGCTCCGTGCAGGCTAACCTGTGGCCAATTGCAGCCTGCCAAGCCAGTGATGTGAGGAAAAGAGGGCTTGGGATTGGTCAGGCAGGCTGCTATTCCAAGCCTTTCCACCCCTGGTGCCAGGAAGTCTGCTCCTGAGCTGTCCCCCCTCCTTCCTGGGCTTGTTTACCATGTTTTTCCCGCCCGAACTCAACCAAACTTTTTCGAACTTTTCTGAATTGTTCGGAAGTTTGGACATTCGGTTCAGTCCACCGAACATGCCGAGTTCGGTCTGAACATCCAAACCACGTTCACACATCCCTACTAACCACACCCATATGCCCAGTCCAGTAAAACACAGAGTCTTCACCCCGCCCATGCACATACACCCTCCCCCCCCCCCCGAGGGGACAGGACACAATCTCAACTCAGCCCTCTCTATAACCCCCCTTTTGCCCATACTCCTCCCTCTCACCAAGGGGTCTTGGTAAATTCAGCCACCGCCACATCCCAGTAAACCCTCCCCACCCCCTTACTGAGGGATCCCAGCAAATTCAGCCTTCCCCATCCCAACAGGGAGTTGTGACACCACTTCCACCCACCCCCCTGTGTCCATGCCATCCTCTCCCATGAGGGGGCCATGATGCTACATCCCATCCCTGCCCTCCTATCAAAATTCCCCTAGTTCACGTCCCCCTAAAAGCCATTAAAACAATACAAAATACAAGGCCAGCCACAAGGCCTCCAGCTGCTGAACGATTGCCGAACTGTAAGTAGCCTTTTGCACCAGCCTTTGGCAGCCACCTACAAGGAACTGGAGTCCTTGTATTGGGGGGTTGGAGAAGGCTGAGAGATGGGTGATGTGTGTTCAGGGATAGGGTGGGGGACAGCCAGGGGTGGAGGTGAAGTGTGTGTGTTTGTTTTTTGTATGTGCTTTCAGTTTGGATAGGGACAATGGATCTCCAAGTACTGGGGGATGTATATGGGGGGAACAAAGTTTGCTAGATATGGAACAGGTAGCTTGATCCCCTTCTGAGAGCTGTACCTGAGGGGAAAGCAGATGGCAACCAACTCAAATTAGGACCCACAGGCCACAAACGGCTAAATCCCTTTCCCATACTGTATAGTACTCCAATGTATGAAATACTAGGACAAATATTTGCTTGTCTGTAATCACCTGTGTAGTAAACCGATGCACTTGAGCTGTTGCCTGAGAGGGGCGCTATAAATGAAGGAGAAATTGTGGCTACAGTGGAAATAGGGATCAAATACATAATGGTCAAGCTTCTTCTAATTATAAGTGTCTTCACTCTGCAGCCCCTCACTACCTTTCCTTCATTATCTCCCTTCTCGAGATCTACATTCATCGGGCAAGGTGCTCTTATCTGTGCCCTTCTCTGTTGCCAACTCCCAGCTCTGTGCTTTCACCTTGTTGTACCATATGCCTGAAACATACTTTCTGAGGTGAACATTCTTCCCCTCCCTCTCCATATTCAAATCCTACCTAAAAGCCCACCTCATTGAGGTCGCCTTTAAATCATGATCCCAATTATGAATCATGATCTTAGAATAAATCAGTTACTGAATAAACTGCATCCTGTAGTCCACAATTCATCTATTGCCCTAGTTTTTAACTGTTTGTGATGTCTTATCTAGATTGTAAGCTCATTGGAGCAGTGATTGTCTTCTATGTTATGTGTATTTGTACAGCGCTGCGTACGACTAGTAACGCTTTAAAAATTATTAGTATAGTAGTAGTAATAGTGAGGCAGGGAGGAACTTGCTGTCCCCAGCTTTAGTGTTGCCCCCAACCTGCAGTGGAAGAGGACTGGGGCTGAAAAATCAGGGTAAAGTTCGTGCATGGAGCCTAAGTAGTAAATGAGCACAGTGATGAGATTTTCTTCTTCGTTACCCTCGTCCCACTATAGGTATCTTTAGTGCCATCTAGTGGACAACTCATGGGAATAGCAAGCAATTTCAAAAAAGTCTCCCTGACATTGCTCCTCTCACCTCTTCCCCCGCTCATAAATAGGCACACGTACAAGTCCCAGTTCTTTCCTCCTTCAGCAGGCTTGGAGTAACAAGAAATGACTCATGTATGACCATTGCCATGGGCTTTAGAAGGTGCACTGGCTTCAAGGCGAGCAAACCTGGACTCCGAAACTCACTCACGGTGCCTGCTCTGCCTGTGTGCAGCAGTTTTAAACACTGCACCAGGAGAGATAGAACTCCGTGCTTGGCCAAGTTTCAGACTGAAAGGGCTATGTCAGCATGAGACCAAGTGCTAAATATGGAGGCATGCTCTGAGCGGCCCCAGCGCTCACAGGGCGGTGTCATTAGGTTCAGCTGCACTCACCTCTATGGTGCCGTCAGCCATTAAGTCCTCACAGGCTCCTGTCCAACCTCATTCCTACCCAGGGAGGTTCTCCACGTCGAAGCAGATTCCCTGCTTGGGGAGCTCCTCAAAGGCACTGTTCCCCTGAACTAGACAGGCAGAGTTAAAAGGTAAAAGGGACTCCCGAATTACCATCTTGACCCTCTCCCTGGGAGGAGAGTGCTGGTTTGGGACTAAGAGTCTCCCTTCCCTCCAGTGTGGTGCCGCTGGATGAAACACAGAAAGTGTTGGCCCCACTGGAACACCTGTTGCCACCATTAATATGCAAATTATGTTTCGGGTGCGTAGTCAGTTGCCTCCACTACTACACCCTTCCTCATTAGAGTCGAAGATGCCTCATCCTGCATGTCTGAGATCAGCTCAGGCACTGAACACATCACATAAATGTGAATCCTGCGCCAGCTGCCCTTCCCACATCTGTGCCACTCAGGGTATCTACACATCAGTATGCTGCCCTACATCTCGGCATGGACAGTGATTATAGGGATGAGGTGGACTCTCTTGAAGGGCCTTAAGTTGCTCTTACCAATGAAGGGGGCATTTCCCTGTTGGACAGACTGGCTGCACTTTTAGAATAGGACTGGACTCAGTCCCTGGAGGGGTAGCTGTTGTCTGGGGTGGGACTCAATATGGGCGCTCCTCCCTTGGTCATTAAAGTTTGCCTAGATTTGGTAGCCCATATTGCAGCAACTGTGGGGGTGCCCTTAGGCTGCCAGGACATTTGGGAACCGTACCAGTTATTTGATACTCTACATATGGGACACAGGGATCATATTTCTTTGTCCTTAGAGAAGGGTATTATTGAGCCAGTGGAAAGGGATATCTGGCATACTGCTGCCACAATTTCCCCTGTGAACTCACACGCCCTTAAAATATATCCTGACCCTGGGGAAGGGCATGATTTTCTGCTTTCTCACCCTGCCTCTAAGTCACTTATAGCCACAGCTGTGGCAGAAAGGTTTTTTTGGGGAAAAACCCCAATGCATCCCCCTGACAAGGAGGGAAAGCACATAGATGCCCTGGGTCGCAGATTGTATCTAGCGGTGGCACTCTGTATGAGAGCACGGAATTATCTAGCCCTTATGGTGAGATTTAATTTCACCTTGTGTGATACTATCCCCCAATTTATGCCTGACCTCCAGGAGGGTGCCAGGGAACAGGTTGCCACCATAATAAATGATGGCCTTGAGGTAGCCCGACACTTCTCTATAGTATCTCATGATATAGCTACCACAGGAGATAGGGAAAAAGCAAGTTACAGTCATCCACAGACATGCCTGACTTAGGTCCTCAGGTCTGTCCCTGGAGGCCCAATACATGGTTGAGAACCTCCCTATCGATAGGGAGGGATGTTTTGTAGCTTCTAACAGGAACACGACAAGATCCATGGGCCTTAAGACTTGGTATTGGCAATAAACCTTGTTTAGGTGCAGGAGGGAGGTCCCAGCGCTTCTGACACCCACAGGACCTGCACAGTACCAGGGCTATTCCTTCCTTCCTCCCCCTACCCCACCTAGAGTGCAGTCAATTTACAGAGATTTGTCTAGACCTTCCCACGGTCAAAGCTTCGGGCATTGGGGCCAGCGATCTGACTTTTTTCCCTACTCCAACAGTGCCTAAGAAGTAGTTTTAGTGAAAGTATATCACCCAAGTCACCACATTTTTTCTTTTTCCAAAACTCTTTGTTTTACTTCTCTGAAGTCTGGGAAAGCAACATGACGAACCAGTGGGCTCTTTCTATAGCTAGGGATGGTTATAAGATTCCGTTCTCCAATACCCTGAAGTGTTGGTCCGTCTCTACCTGCATCCCGCTAGACTGCCGTGCAGTGGATGCGCTACCAGTGGAGATTGATCAGCTTATAAACAAGGGTGCTATTGAGTTAGTTTCAGAAGCAGAATGAGGTTCTGGTTTCTATTCAAGATACTTTCCTTTCTCCAAAAGTCAGATTGGCTTCAGACCTATCTTGGACCTCAAAAGTTTAAGCAAACATTTTAGATCTTGCAAGTTTAGAATGGTAACTTGGGGTCAAATTATCCCTTCCCTAAAGGAGGGAGATGCTAGGTATTATCATCAATTGGGACAAGTTGGTCTTAACTCTGATTGACTCCATTGAATTTATTGGAGCCTTACTTGCATCTAACACAGCTAAGGCGTTCATGTCTGTTGTAGGGCCCCAATTCTCTCATGGAATTTTTTAAAAAAATTCATGGAGTCTGTGGGCCCAGCCCTCCCAGCTGACTCAGCCTTTCTCCTCCTTCCCCCCTGGGGCGGGGCGGGGTTGGGTGGGCGGTGGTGCTGAGGGTTGATTTTCCCCCTCCATCCTGCTCAGTCCGCAGCCCAGCAACTAACCTGGCTGGTGGTGGAGCAGCTCCAGCAACGCAGCCCAAGCCTGGTGTGCCAGGGCCTTCCTCTGTGGGTGCAACCTGATGACGTGGCAGGTCTGTACCCGCAGAGGAAGGTCCCGATGCACTGGGCTTGGGCTGTGCTGCTGGAGCTCTTCAAGCAGCTGTCCAGGTGAGTGCCTGGGCTCAACTCACCCAGCTTGTCTGGCAGCAGGAAACCCCGGTGCAGCAGCTGCACCACCGTGCCAGGGTTCCCTGCTGCCGTACTAGGCTGCGTGGGGGTATGTGTGCGCAAGGGGTTGCCTCCCCACCCTTGCCTGTGGCCCCTCCCTCTCCCTCCTCAACTTACCCAGCTGGAAATCTCCCTCGCACACCGAAAGGGAAAGTGGGAGGGGGGGGAGCACACCAGGGAGAGATTTCTGAGGGAAATCCACACATTGTGGTCCCATGTTTGACTTGGGGGACTAACTATATGGAAGGTAGTGCCCCTGCTTGTTAGCAATCCCTGTCAATCTTGTATTCATTTTTCTAGTTTGTTGTGACTATTGACTTCCACCATCTTCACCATGCCCCTAGCAAGGCTGAGACTGTGACCCCTTTCAGAGATGGCTAGCTCCCTGGGTAAAGGCTGGGCTAAAGATCCAGGGCTCCCATTGACTGCCGACAGAGATCACTGACAGCCCAATCTGGTAGAACAGCACTGGAAACCTCTGCAGGGGGATGCCTTTCAAACAAATTACGCTTTCCGAACTATTACCTCTGATGTGTCCCTACAGGATGGGGGGCTCGCATGTCTCACCTGGCAGTAAGAAGTGGGAGGAGCGCTTACTACACGTTTTGGAACTCGGGGCCACCCAACTAGCACTAAGTGCTTTTGAGCCACAAATCAGGGGTTTGTCAATTCTGTTATGCGTAAACAATATGGTAGCTTTTTGTTATGTAAACGAGCAGGACAGCACCAGGTCCATTCTCCTCCCACAGGAGGCTTACGACTTATGGGAATGTTGCCTCCTCAGAGGAACATACCCTTGGGCAGTCAACCTCTTGGGGCACGAAAACAGCGAGGCAAATGGGCTGGGTTGGGCAAGCTCAATGTCAACGGACCCCTCCCGAACATTCCAGACCCGATATCCTTCCATGAAGGGACTACATGGCACCCAATCTTACCTTTTCTCCACCTTACGGCTTGGAGGCTGCGCTCCTAAATCACAGGATGTTTTTAAATGAGAGTGGCGGGAGAGGGGTCCATGGCCACTGAGTGGGATGGGTGAAGGGTGCCCATGCACGGAAAGTGCGTGATGAGGGCTTCATACAGACAGCTCCTGAAATTGCTACCCCATCCACGGAGACGGCCACCCTGGCCCTCATGGGGCACTCCGGAGTTTTTGGTGGTGCTCTGGCTAGGTGACCGGTGTGTGGGTCATGGGAGTATGCCTCCCCACTCACCACTGTCACACAAGCAGTTGGACATGTGGATGGTGGGGTGCTATGCGTGGACGCATCTCGTTTAAAAATACCCATATAGAGAGGAGGTGTTCAAACAGAGTGCAACACATCCTACTTGCTACGAGGTAACCGTCCAGTCGGGTCATATAAGGCTAAGTGGCAGAGAGTCACTCCATGGTGTACGGATAAGAGTATACCTTCTGCTTTAGCCACGGTTCCTGTTATTTTAGACTATTTGGTTTCTCTTTTAGAGAATGGTACAGCAGTGTTCTCAACCAAAGTTCATTTAGCTGCAATAAATGCCTTTGGGGTACCTGTGAAAGATGGTTCACAGTGATGTGGGGTGGAACATTTTCCACGGAAAATTTTCTGGTTCTAAAAATGCATTGTTTCATAAAATGACTTTTTTCTTAATTAAATATTTCAGTTCAACTAAACTTTTGGCTATTGTAAAAACTTTTTGATATATTTATCCAGCACATAAAATTAAGTGTATTTTTTTAGTTTTGTTTACTAAGTACAAGTCAAATAAACATGCTTAATCAAATCCCAATTTATTTAGGGCATTAGAAAAATTTTCTGATTCAAAATTTTCTAAAATATTGTTGTTCTCAGATTGTATGGTTCTTCTTCGAGAATCTCCGCGATTCTCACCCATGAGGGTGGGGATATACTTCCTGCTTCGCAGGCACTGGAGACCTAGTTATCAGCAGTTTCCAGGCAGAAAACCTGGAAAGATCTAGAACATGATGAGGGCTCCGCCCCTCCATCCCCCTCCCGTCGAAAGCGAGGGCTCAAGATCGCGCGAGAACGGGACTGCATAAATAGGAGGGAGAAGCCCTCGCTGCCTCAATTCCTTCCAACCACATTGCACTTGGAAGACCTTAGTGCTTTTCAGTGCTAGTCAGTATTTAAACAAGAAAATAAGAAAGTTGAAATATTATATTATATTATTATTATTATTATTATTATTATTATTATTATTATAAGCATTTATATAGCGTTAGCGACGTACCTAGCGCTTTACAGAGAACAAAGAACACTAGCTGTCTCTTATACACATCTAGATGTGTATAAGAGACAGGTACCTAGCGCTTTACAGAGAACAAAGAACACTAGAGTGCCCGTGCCTTAGTCTGCGGGGTTCGTCCCCCAGACTCCGCCTGCTCCTACGCGGGTGTGCCAGACTATACCCAAACAGGCGGGCTTCAAACGCTGCCGCTTGCACCCAGCAATGCTCTCCGTGAGCGATCAACACTCCCAGTGCCTAGCCTGCCTAGGGGAGACTCACAACACCCGCACCTGTAAGTTCTGCGCTGTCCTTTCCACCAGGACAAAAAGGGCTAGAGCTCTCCAGCTTCAGGACATCCTAACAAGAAAGACACTTCAGGGTGGTGAAGAGAGGCCCCTCTGGCTCCCCACCAGGCACTCAGTCACTTCCAGAATGGACCCTGAGTCTGCGGTTCCGGCCACTCTGTCGGAGCCTCAGACCACTCTGGGTACCGCTGGTGCACAGTCAGGGGACGTTCCGTTCACGGTACTGCCCTCGGCCAGAAGCACCTCCCGCACTCAGAGCACCTCCCGCACCAGAGAGCGTAGCACTAGACTCCCTGGGGAGGAATGAAAGAAAAAGAAAAAGGCCAGGAGCACCGGGGCAGGTGACACCCCTTGTACCTTGGAAGTGGAAACTATTTTCACGGAACCTGACAGACCTCTACTCACACAGGCTCCACTGGTACAGACTCCCACATTACCGCCGGTGATTCAGCTGGCCCAAACCGCTGCTTCCCTAGAGGTGACAGTGCCGCCCCAGACAGAACGCCTCAGGAACTCTCGCTCCTTCTCCCACCACAATGAGCATCACAGAAATCATTGATCACGTTCCAGATCCCCTCTTAGACATGGAACGCTGCAGCTGGAGCGACCTAGCAGTTCTTTGCACAGATCCCCTACCAAACCGCTAGGTACGTCTCTTCAGTACCACAGGGACCAAAGGACACGCTCTCGCTGCTCACCCTACGATGACTCCTGGTACCGGTGATATGACTATGCCGGCTCCTACAGGTACCGCTCCCACTCCCAGAGCAGATCTCCGCTGTATCCAACCAGAGCAGACTTTGAGGGTCTGGAGCTTGCAAGCCATCCTCAAACCACGCATGCTACTGCCCCGCGACATGGAGGAGAATATATACCATCAGCGCCGCCCCGCGCACCTCCTACTGCTACCATCTCCAGACCCCCTCCTGAAGTAGCGTCAGTGCCAGTCCATCTCCCTCTCCCAGATCCGGAACCGCTGCAGACCGCATGGAACGAAAACCCCCATTGGTCCCGCTCCACAGTTCCGGCAGCACCACCCGCTCCTGGATTACAAGAGGAAGCGCACGATTACAGGTCAGCTCAGCCTCTTGGGACCACTTTCCTCAGCTCCCTCGTAGGCAACCCTCCACCTGAACACCCTGTTCTACGACAACCTCCACTTGACCTGGAGGTTTCATCAGGGAGATCCGCTTCCCCGTCATCTTCGTCCTCTTCCCCTGTTTTAGAGGAGGATGAGACTATTTCCCCTCCAACACCAGATACAGTCTCACACCCCAACTTTGTCCTGGCAACAGAGGACACTAAGGCTTTTCAGGCCATGTTAAAGAGACTTGTATCGGCACTGCCTAAGCTTCCCACCAAGGTGGTCAGGAAGACCCAGTCGGGTCCTGTCTTTGGCATCCTCGGCACTGGGGCATATCATGTTCCCGATGTTTGGCCAACTCATGGAGCCCTCAACTTAAGTGTGGGCCAAACCCTCCTCAGCTGTCCCCACCAACAAATTGGCGGACTCTCTCTTATGCCATCCCCAAAGAGGGGGCTAATATTTTCTCCAAACACCTTTCTCCTAACTCCCTGGCCAGTGCAGCAGCCTCACTCAAGACTAGAGCAGGGAGCCTTCAAACTTCCCCATCTGATAGAGAAGGGAGACGTCTTGATGTCTTAGGGAGAAAGATCTTCTCCTCCGAGACCTTATCCCTCAGGGCCTCCAACTACGCCTCCGCTATGTGCAGCTATCAACATTGGCTATGGTCTCAGTTGAGCAGGACCACTGACCCAAATCAAATAGCTGCTCTACAAAAGGAAGGGATGCAAATTGCCCAGTTCCAGCTCACTGCCAACATGCATATTGCTGACTTCAATATTAGGGGGATGGCCTCTGCCATCATGCTCAGGAGACATGCCTGGCTCAGATCCACTGCTCTCACCCCAGAGAAAAAGACTCACATCGAGGATCTGCCCTTTGATTGCGAGGGTTTCTTTGCTTCGTTCACAGATGAAACACTCAAGAGAATTAAAGAGACTAACCAGACAGCTAGGTCTACTGGGATCATTAGAGCCATGAAGAAAAGATATTACCCCTCTACTGCTCCCTAATCCTATGCTCCTAAGCAGCGTTCACCCTACCTCTATCACACGGGGAGACGTTTCTCACCTCAATACCAACAGCCTCAAACCTCTACCTCTCAGCCTCAGAGGAGGTTCAATAAGCAAAGGGGAAGAGGGAGGTCCTCCTCCAATTTGTCTTCAGGGCAACCCCCCAAAAATTGATTTTAGCCTCCATCAGATCAAGGGAGATGAGGAGGGCTTACCCTCTTTTCGTAACCACCTCTGGCCCTTCTACGACCATTGGGCATCCCTCATTCATGATCGCTGGATCAGGGAAATAATCCGGACTGGCTATGCCATCCAGTTCCATTCCTTTCCCCCTAATTCCCCCCCCCTGGCCCCACCGGGGCTCCCCCCACAAAACTCAAATACTTCTGGAAGTCAAGAAGCTTCTTGCTAAAGGGGCTATTGAAGAGGTCCCCCTCTCAGAATGAAATACCGGGTTCTACTCCAGTTACTTTGTAGTCCCCAAAAAGGATGAAGGGTTCAGACCCATTCTGAATCTTAGACTTCTTAACAAATTCATTAAGCAGTACAAATTCCGTATGACTTCCCTCCCCATTATTTTTCTGGGCTTGCAATGAGGAGACTGGTTATCCTCTCTTGATCTTAAGAATGCTTACTTCCACATCTCAATTACACCCTCTCGCAGATGCTACTTACGTTTTGTTGTAGGAGACCTCCATTTCCAGTGTACGGTCCTCCCGTTTGGTCTCTCCACCACTCTGAGGGTCTTCACAAAATGTGTGGCCGTCGTAGCCGCTTATCTGAGGAAAATGGACATAAAGGTCTTTCCATACCTAGACAACTGGCTCTTAGTAGCCTCCTCCAGATCCGGTCTACTGAAGCATATTCAACTAACCCTGGCACTGTTGCACAGCCTCGGATTACTCGTGAATCTACAAAAATCACACCTCACCCCCACAAGATGCCTACAATTCATAGGGGCTCTCTTGGACACGAGCCATTCCAAAGCCTATCTTCCTCAGGACAGATTCAACAACATCAAGCATGCTACACAGAACCTACACTCTCGGAGCACCAGAACAATTTGCTCCTTCCTCCACCTCCAGGGCTTCCTAGCTTCCACTACAGTGGTGACTCCCCATATGAGACTACACATGAGACCCCTACAACAATGGCTAAAACAAGTGTATTCCCCTGCTCTCCACCCTCTCAACAAAAGAGTAACCTCCTCTGGTGGACAGATCAGTTCCACATTTTACAGGGGATCCCCTTCGC
This sequence comes from Sphenodon punctatus, assembly GCA_003113815.1. Classification (NCBI taxonomy): domain Eukaryota; kingdom Metazoa; phylum Chordata; class Lepidosauria; order Sphenodontia; family Sphenodontidae; genus Sphenodon; species Sphenodon punctatus. The sequence goes on from QEPC01010811.1 coordinate 620,288, forward strand.
GTCCCCGGTCATGGATACATCCATCACAACAGATGCCTCGCTGACGGGCTGGAGGTCTCACATGGGGCACCTCACAGTCCATGGCCTTTGGTCCCCAGAGGAACGACTCTACATAAACTTACTGGAACTCAGAGCTATACGCTGGGCGCTAAAAGCCCTTGCAGCGCATATAGCAGGAAAGAACGTCATCATCACGGACAACACTGCAGCCATGTGGTATCTCAACAAACAAGGGGGAGCATGTTCCACGCACCTCTCTCTTGAGGCAGAGGCTATTTGGACCTAGAGCATCAGGCACAATATTCACCTTCAGGCTATACACCTGGCAGGCCAGGAGAACTGTTTTGCAAATCAGCTCAGTCGTCAACTATCCGACCACTACGAGTGGTCCATAAACGACAGTGTTCTAGAAGACATCTTTGGGGCCTGGGGTACCCCTGCCTCCGCAGAGAACACGAAGCTTACCATCTTCTGCAGCCGTGCGGGACTAGCGCCAGGATCAGTATCAGATGCCTTCACAATCTCCTGGAGTGGGGACTTCCTCTCTGCTTTTTCCCCAACACCTCTCCTGCACAAGGTGCTTCACAAGATCAGATCCGATCAGGCCGAGGTCATTCTCATAGCCCCCTTTTGGCCGAGGCAAAAGTAGTTCGAAACGCTCAAGGAGATGGCTGCCGAGGTCACAGACCTTCCTCTCCGATCTGACCTCTTGTCCCACCAACGCACCATTCTCCATCATGACTTGAACATGCTCCACCTCTGCTCTTGGCTGATTCTCTCATAACGGAGGACTTGTCCCCGGAGATTACTACTGTTCTCTTAAATGCTCGGCGCCCCTCCACCAAGACATGTTACACAGCCAAATGGACTCACTTTTCCCAATGGTGTACCTCCCTCGGCACACCACTGACCTCTCTCAATATGCATCACGTATTCAAATACCTTTTACTTCTCCAGGGATCTGGTCTATCCCTCTCTTCCATTAAGGTGCACCTCGCTGCTTTATCATCTCGCCTCAAACCGGACGGTGTAGAAACCCTGTTCTCCCACCCCTTAATGAGAACCTTCTAGAAAGGTCTCATCAGTAACTTTCCCCCAATTATCCACCTGGCTCCTCAGTGGGATCTGAACCTTGTGCTATCAAAATTAGAGGGGGCTCCTTCTGAACCCATGGTATCTTGCTCCATGGAGAATCTCTCCATAAAAACTGCCTTCTTGGTGGCCATCACTTCTGCCCAATGGGTCAGTGAATTGGAAGCCCTTCTGGCCTCTCCACCCTACATCCGCTTTTCCAAGGACAAGGTTGAGCTCCAGACCGACCCCTCATTTATTCCAAAGATTGTTTCCCCCTTTCATCTCAACCAGACCATCTCCTTATTAATTATTATTATTATTATTATTAACAAACATTTATATAGCGCCAGCAGTGTACCTGGCACTTTACAAAGTAATAAAATAGACACAGTCCCTGCCCCTAGGGCTTACAATCTGAGAGACAGGAGCTGGGGGAGAGACTTAGGAAGGGGAACAGAGGGAGAGACAAGGGGTCTAACATTCATGAAGATGCGAGGTCTCAAGTGCACGTACTTGGCTTGGTTACGATGAGAATGACAGCAGGCAGGTCCATGTTGCAAGGATAAGGGTAAACCGATCGTAGGTATAGGAATAGTGGCTCAGCAGGATAAAGAGTCAGACAGAGCAGAGCGAAAGAGGTGAGTTTTAAGGAGAGATTTGAAGGTATGAAGGGAGGGGGCAAGGCGGATGTGGACAGGGAGGGAGTTCCAGGCATGGGGGGCAGCAAGTGAGAAGGGACGAAGGCGCTTAGGGGAGCAGGGAAGGCGTGGAAGGGTGAGAGAAGGGACAGAGGAGGAGCGAAGTGCACGGGCTGGAGTATGGAGGGCGATAAGTGCAGAGAGGTAGGGGGGAGCAAGGTTGTGAAGAGCTTTATAGGTGAAGACTAGGAGCTTGTGCAGGATTCGTTCAGGAAGGGGAAGCCAGTGAAGCGAAGAGAGGAGGGGCTGCACATGGTCGAAGCGACTGGCGAGGTAGATGACCCTGGCAGCAGAGTTTTGGACAGAGATGAGGGGAGAAAGGTGAGACCGGGGAAGGCCAGTGAGAAGGAGGTTACAGTAATCGAGGCGAGAGATGACCAGAGCATGAACAAGAGTTTTGGCAGACGAGACAGAGAGAAAAGGGCGAATCTTAGCAATGTTATGGAGGGAGAAGCGACAGGATTTAGCAACAGAGTCAATGTAGGGTTTAAAAGAAAGGGCTGAGTCAAAGATGAAGCCTAGGCTACGGGCTTGGGGGACAGGCAGGATGGTGACTCCATCAATAGTTATTGACAGTGAGGAAGGAGAGGAAGGATGAGGGGGGAAGATAAGGAGTTCAGTTTTAGCCATGTTGAGTTTGAGTTGACGTTGAGACATCCAGGTAGAGATGTCAGAGAGACAGTTGATGAGACGAGCTTGAACAGAGGGAGAGAGAGAGGGAGTAGAGAGATAGAGTTGAGTGTCATCAGCATAGAGGTGGTATTGGAAGCCATGGGAGGCAATGAGTTTGCCTAAGGATGAGGTATAGATCGAGAAGAGGAGAGGGCCAAGAACAGAGCCTTGAGGAACACCAACTGAGAGGGGGAAGGAGGAGGAGGCGGAGTTGGAGAGAGACACATTAAAGGAGCGGTCAGAGAGGTAGGAGGAGAACCAGTTATGGACAGAGCCACAAAAGCCAAGGGAGTGAAGGGAATCCAGCAAGAGTGAGTGGTCAACAGTATCGAAGGCAGCAGAGAGATCAAGGAGGACAAGAATGGAATAGAGACGTTTAGATTTAGCCACCAGAAGATCGTTGGTGATCTTAGCGAGAGCAGTTTCAGTAGAATGAAGGGGGCGGAAGCCAGATTGGAGGGGGTCAAGGGAGGAGTTGGAGGATAGGAAGTCAAGGCAGCGGGAGTAGACAACACGTTCAAGCAGCTTGGAAGCAAAAGGAAGGAGTGAGACAGGACGATAGCTAGAAGGGTCAGAGGGGTCAAGAGTGGACTTTTTGAGAATAGGAGAGACTGTGGCATGTTTGAAGGCAGAAGGGAAAGAGCCAGTAGAGAGGGAGAGGTTGATGATGTGCAGGAAGGAAGGGGCGACAGTGGGAGTAATGGAGGTGAGGAGGCGGGAAGGAATGGGATCAAGGGGGCAAGTGGAAGGGTTGGAGGAGGAGAGCAGAGAGGAGATTTCCTTAAGGGAGGCAGGGGAGAAGGAGGACATGAGAGAAGGAGGGGGAGGAGGGAGAGGGGTGGGAGTGGGAAGAGAGGAGTGGGAAGCGATGTCGAGGCGGATCTTGTCTATCTTGGAGGTGAAGAAGGAGGCAAGATCCTGAGCAGAAAGGGAAGAAGGAGGGGGAGGACAGGGAGGCTTGAGGAGGGAGTCAAAGGTAGAGAACAGGCGGCGAGGGTCCCGAGAACAGGACTCAATGCGGGAGGCATAGTAGTGTTGTCTAGCAAGGGAGATAGCAGAAGTAAGGGTGGAGAGACAGAATTTGAAGTGAAGGAAGTCAGCGTGAGAATGGGATTTGCACCAGAGTCATTCAGCAGCACGAGTGAAAGAAGGGAGGTGGCGGATACTAGGATATCTCCTTACCGGTCTTCATTCCAAAACCACATTCATCCCATACGGAACAGACCCTACATTCCGTGGATGTAAAAAGGGCCCTCATGTTCTACTTAGACAGAACTAGACGAATTGGGGCTTCGGATGCACTTTTCATTTCCTGTGGGGGGCAAAGAATTGGAGTTAAGATTACCTCCCAGAGACTTTCGAAGTGGATTCTCCTCTGCATCGACAGATGCTATCATCAAGCTGGGAGGATACCACCCTCCCCGCTACGAGCCCACTTGACTAGGACTGTAGCCACTACCCTTGCTAACTTTCGTAGTGTTCCGATCATAGACATTTGCAAGGCTGCTACATGGTCCTCTCTTCACATGTTTGCTAAACATTAGTGGCAAGATCGGATACCCTAGTGGTAAGAGCAGTCATCCAGTCTCTTTTTGACTAACTTCCTCGACTCCCACCTTGAGGTAGGTGTCTAAACTGCTTTTCACTCTCCCATGAATGAGAATCATGGAGATCCTCGAAGAACAAATAGAGGTTACTTACCAGTAACTCTGTTCTTCAAGAGAGCTCCGCGTATTCTCATGACCTGCCCTCCTTCCCCTCTGTCTCGGATGCACCTTAAATTACGTTTTCTGGGATGGGGTTGGAAGGAACTGAGGTGGCGAGGGCTCTTCCCTCCTATTTATGCAGTCCCATTCTCGCACAATCTTGAGCCCGTGCTCGGGACGGGAGGGGGATGGAGGGGCGGAGCCCTCACCATGTTCTAGATATTTCCAGGTTTTCTGCCTGGAAACTGCTGACAACTAGTTCTCTAGTGCCTGCAAAACAGGAAATATATCCCCCCCATGAGTGAGACTAGGCGGCGGTCTCTCGAAGAACAGAGTTACTGGTAAGTAACCTCTATTTACCCACTTTTTGAAGGGGGCAATTAGATCCTTTCCCCCTTCCAAAGTAATAGGCCCCAGAGAGGACTTAAATGTTGTGTTGCAAGCTCTTATGAAAGCCTTTTGATCCTATGGACTCAATTCCTGTAGATTTACTTTCATTAAAACTGCCTTTCTGGTAGCAATTACTTCGGCAAGAAGGGTCAGCGAGATTCAGGCACTGGCATCTAGACTGCTTTATACCATTTTTTGACCTCACACGATGGTGCTCAAACCCAACCAATCTTTTTACCTAAGGTTGTTGCTGACTTTCATTTGCAGCAGTTCTTCGAGGATCTCTGCAATTCTCACTCTTGGGATCACTTCCTGCTCTGCAGGCACCGGGAGACCTTGATGTCATCAGTTTCCAGGCAGAAAACCTGGAAAGTTCTAGAACATGGTGAGAGCTCCGCCCCTTCATCCCCCCTCCCGTCCTGTCAAAAGCACGGGCTCAAGATCACGCGAGAACGGGACTCTACAAATAGGGGAGGAGCCCTCGCCACCTCCGTTCCTTCCAACCACAATGCGTTGGGAAGACTTCAATACTTTTCAGTGCTTTTGTCAGTAGTAAAATAGTAGAATAATAGTTACAATACAGTTAGAATACCATCTAGAACAACTCACATAGATCTGAGTGCCCATACCTTCGTCCCCCGGACTCCATCCGTGTCTATCGCGGGTGTGTTGGACTATGCCCAAGCAGGCAGGCTTCAAACGCTGCCGCTCCTGCCCGGCAACTCTGTCGGTGAGTGATCAGCACTCACAGTGTCTAGACTGTCTCGGAGAGACCCACAACACCCGCACTTGTAAGGCCTGTGCTGTCCTTTCCACTAGGACAAAAAGGGCTAGGGCTCTCCGACTCCAGGACATTCTCACGAGAAAGGCACTACAGGGTGGTGAAGAGGGGCCTCTCAGGCTCCCCACTGGGCACTCAGCAACGCCTAGGATGAATCCGGAGCCTACAATGCCTGCAGCTCCGTCGGAGTCACAGAGCGCTACCGGTACCACGGGTCCTGAGACCAGTGAGGTTCCGGAAACGGTACCGTCGACGGCCAGAAGCACCTCCCGGCCAGAAGCACCTCCTGCTCTAGAATGACTTTCGCACCAGGGACCGTAACACCAGACACCCTGGTGAGGAAAGAAAGAAAGAAAAGGAAGAAGGGCAAGAGAACCGAGGCAGAGGGAACCCTCCGCAGTTTGGATGTAGAGACTATTCTCTCCGATTCCTGCCTTTGACACCGTCAGTACCTATACCGATTCCTACAGTACCACCGGCAAACATTCCACAGCCTGTTGATACCACTCATCCTCAAGAGGTGGCACTGCCTCCCCATCAGGAATGACACCGGGACTCTCGCTCCTTTTCTCACTACAGTGAGCACCGCTGGCATAGGCAGTTGAGATCCAGGTCTCCTGCCAGGCATAGAGCCCTGCAGTCGGACAGACAGCATGGATTTTGACAGCGTGGAGTTTGCAAGCCACCCTCCTAATACAAGTGCTACTGCCCCACCGCACATAGGCGGCTACATCCCGCCAGCTCCTCCTCGCGCACCTCCAACTGCTAGTCTCCAGACCTCCTCCTGCAGACGTCGCATCGGTACCAGTCAGTCTTCCACCACCTGACCTGACACCAGTACAGGACATAAGGGGTCAACACACCCACACCCACACCCCAGGGTCCCACTCTGCTGTTCCACCCGTTACTGAAGAACAGGAAACTGCACAGCGAGCAGTGAATCTGCCTACTGGTCACAGGTCAGCACAGCCCCTGGGGACCACCTTCCTCAGCTCCCTCTTAGGCACCCCCCCTCCGATCACCCTGCTTCAGGGCAGCCTCCATCCTATCTGGAGGCTTCAATAGGAAGGTCTGCATCCCCTTCATCCTATTCCTCTTCACCTATCCTAGAGGAGGACAAGACCATTTCCCCTCCTCCAGCGGATACCGTGTTGGATCCTAATCTTGTCCTGGCTACAGAGGACACGAAGGCCTTCCAGGCCATGCTAAAGAGACTAGTCTCTCTAAACTCCCCACCAAAGGTGGTCAGGAAGACGCAGTCGGGGCCTGTTTTTGACATCTTAGGTAGCGGGGAATCGGGCCACATTATGTTCCCCATGTTTGAACAGCTCATGGAACCTTCCACCTCGGTGTGGGCCAAACCCTCTTCTGCTGTTCCCATTAAGAAGCTGGCCGACTCCCTTTATGTCATCCCTAAAGAAGGGGCAAATATTTTCTACAAACACCCTCCTCCCAATTCTTTAGTCTTTGCAGCAACCTCGCACAAGACTAAAGCAGGGGGCCTTCAAACTTTCCCATCTAAAAGGTAAGGGAGACGTTTGGATGTCCTGGGGAGAAAGATCTCTCCTGAGACATTATCCCTGAGAGCTTCTAATTATGCCTCTGCTATGTGTGGATACCAACACTGGCTCTGGTCTCAGCTGAGCAAAACAGCTGACCCTAATCAGACAGCTGCCATCCAGAAGGAGGGAATGCAAATATCCCAATTCCAACTAACAGCTAACATGCACATCGCCGACTGTAACATTAGAGGGATGGCCTCTGCCATAACTCTTAGGAGACATGCCTGGCTTAGATCCACTGCTCTCACCCCAGAGAATAAGACTAGGATCGAGGATTTGCCTTTTGACTGTGAGGGTCTCTTCGCTTCATCCACGGATGAAACCCTCAAGGAGACTAGCCAGACTGCTAGATCTGCTGGGGTTGTTAGGGCAATGAGGAAGCGATTCTACCCACCTCCTGCCCCTCAGTCCTACACCCCCAAGCAACGCTCGTCCTACCCATTCCGGACAGGAAGGTGTTTTTCTCCGCAATCCCAGCAATCCCAACCCTCCTTCTCCCAGCCTCGAAGAAGATTTAACACACAGAGGGGAAGAGGGAGAGCTTCTTCCAATTCTTCATCTGGGCAACCCCCCAAAAATTGTTTTTAGCCAACCTCAGATCAAGAGAGGGAAGGAGGTTTTCCCCTCCTTTAACCATCTCCTGCCCTTCTATGACCAATGGGCATCCCTCACCTGTGACCACTGGGTCAGAGAAAGAATTAGATCTGGCTATGCCATCCAATTCCATATGCTTTCTCCCCAACTCCCTCCCCTGCCCCACCGGGGTTCCCCCTACAAAACTCAAAAATTCTGGAAATTGACATGCTCCTCTTAAAAGGAGCCATAGAAGAAGTTCCTCTTTTAGAGCAAAATACTGGATTCTACTCCAGCTATTTTGTGGTCCCCAAGAAGGATGAGGGGTTCAGACCCATTTTGGATCTTAGACTTCTCAACAAATACATAAAAATATACAAATTCTGTATGACGTCACTCCCTGTTATTTTTCTGGGCTTACAACAAGGAGATTGGTTATCCTTCCTTGATCTCAAAGATGCTTACTTCCACATTTCTATCACACCCTCTCACAGACGTTACTTACGCTTCATTGTAGGAGACCAACACTTCCACTACACAGTCCTCCCTTTCGGACTCTCCATCGCTCCGAGAGTCTTCACGAAGTGCGTAGCTGTCATCGCCGCCCATCTGAAAAAAATGAACATCAAAGTATACCCTTATCTAGACCATTGGCTCCTAGTAGCCTCCTCCAGATCCAATCTACTGAGACACATTCATTTAACCCTGACACTTGTACAGAACCTGGGATTGCTTGTAAATCTACAGAAATCACAGCTCACCCCCACAAGACACCTACAATTCATAGGCGCTGTTCTGGACACGAACCAGTCCAGAGCTTATCTCCCTCAGGACAGATTCAACAACATCAAACATGTCAGAGAGCCTACACTCCCACGGCACCAGGACGATACGCTTCTTCCTCCGCCTCCAGGGTTTCCTAGCATCCACCAGTGCCACCACAGCAGTAACTCCCTATGTGAGGCTTTACATGAAGTCTCTATAGCAATGGCTCAAGCAAGTATATTAGCCTGCCCTCCACTCCCTCAACAGGAAGGTAACTATGCCAAACAAGCTCCTACAGAGCCTTCTTTGGTGGACAGACCGGTCTCATGTGCTCCAGGGTATCCCCTTTGAAATTCCGCACATAGACACCTCCATCACAACAGATGCTTCCCTCAAAGGCTGGGGGGCACACATGGCACACCTCAGAGTTCACGGCCTCTGGTCCCCAGGGGAAAGGCGGCTCCACGTAAACCTGCTGGAACTAAGAGCCATACATTGGGCGCTCAGAGCCCTTGTAGCACACATAAGGGGAAAGAACGTCTTGGTTATCACAGACAACACTGCAGCCATGTGGTACCTGAACAAACAGGGAGGGGCACAATCTACGTGCCTCTCGCTCGAAGCAGAGGCAATTTGGATTTGGAGTATCAAACATGACATTCACCTTCAAGTGATACACGTAGCGGGCCAGGAGAATTCTGTTGCAGTTCACCTCAGCCGCCAGCTATCCGATCACCATGAGTGGTCCCTAGATGACAGCGTTCTGGACGACATCTTCAAAATCTGGAGTACTCCTTCCATAGACCTTTTTGCCACTGCAGAAAACAAAAAGAGGCTCAATTTCTGCAGCCAGGCGGGTCTAACGCCAGACTCAATGTCAGATGCCTTCATGATCTCTTGGAGTGGGAAATTCCTCTGTGCCTTTCCCCCAACGCCCTTGCTGCACAAGATACTCCACAAAATCCAATCCGATCGATCCCATATCATTTTCATAGCCCCTATTTGGCCAAGGCAAACATGGTTCCAGACACTGAAGGAATTGGCAACCCAGGTCACAGAACATCCCCTCAGACCAGACCTCTTATCCCGCCACCAGGGCACCATTTTTCACCGCGACCTGAAAATGCTCCATCTTTGCACCTGGTTGATCCTTTCAGGGTGGAAGACTTATCCCAAGAGGTTGCGACTGTCCTATTAAATTCTTGGCATCCTACACAGCCAAGTGGACTCGCTTCTCTCAGTGGTGTACTTCCTTAAACACACCATTAACCTCTCTTAAAATGGATCATATATTCAAATACCTACTGCATCTCCAAGAATCTGGACTCTTCCTCGCCTCCATTAAAGTACACTTGGCTGCTCTGTCGTCTCACTTCACACTGGCTGGTGCAAAGACCCTGTTCTCCCACCCTTTGACGAGGATCTTCTGGAAGGGTCTCCTCAACACGTTCCCCCCTATTACCCACCCAGCTCTACAGTGGGATCTTAATCTGGTGTTATCGAAATTAATGGGCCCTCCATTTGAACCCATGGCTTCTTGTTCTATGGAGAACCTGTCCATAAAAAAACACCTTCTTAGTGGCCATCACTTCAGCCCGAAGAGTTAGCGAATTGGCAGCACTCAGAGCCTCCCCGCCCTACGTTTGTTTTTGCAAAAACAAGGTCAATCTCCGGACTGACCATTTATCCCCAAAATCGTCTCCCCCTTTCATGTTAACCAAACTATATCCTTACCAGTTTTCTCCCCAAGACCACACTCATCCCATATGGAGCAGCTTGTACATACTCTAGATTTAAAGAGGGCCCTCTCGTTCTACATTGACAGAACTAGACACATCAGAGCTTCCAATGCGCTCTTCATCTCCTATGGAGGACAACGAGTCGGAGTTAAGGTCTTCCCAGAGACTTTCGAAGTGGATTCTTCTCTGTATCCAGAGATGCTATCATCAAGCTGGGAAAACAACACCTTCTCATCTGCAAGCCCGCTCAACTAGAGCAGTAGTCACTAACCCTGGCTAACCTTCGACGTGTCCCTATCATCGACATATGCAAAGGCGCTACATGGTCCTCTTTTCACACGTTCGCTAAACACTACTCTTTAGACTTACCAGCAAGGTCGGATACTTTAGTGGGGAAAGCAGTTCTACAATTACTCTTTGACTAACTTCCTCGACTCCCACCACCTTGAGTTAGGTGTTACAAACTGCTATTCACTCTCCCAAGAGTGAGAATTGCGGAGATCCTCGAAGAAGAAATAGAGGTTACGCTCCGCGTATTCTTATGACCCTCCCTCCTTCCCCTCTGTCTCGGAAGTACCTATCAAAATCTTCTCCTGGGATGGAGTTGGAAGGAACTGAGGCGGCGAGGGCTCCTCTCCTATTTATGGAGTCCCGTTGTCACGCGATATTGAGCCTGCGCTTTTGACAGGATGAGAGCGGGGATGGAGGGGCAGAGCCCTCACCATGTTCTAGATCTTCCCAGGGTTTCTGCCTGGAAACTGCTGACATCAAGGTCTCCCGGTGCCTGCAGAGCAGGAAGTGATCCCAAGAGTGAGAATACGCAGAGCTCTCTCAAAGAACAGAGTTACTGGTAAGTAACCTCTATTTTATTTCCCTTCCTGCCTCCTCCCCACCCCCCATTCCTTGGTGGGGTAAGCAACCTTACATAAACTTGATGTATGCAGGGCTCTCCTACACTGCCTCAACCATACTATGCCATTTTTTTGTGATGGCTAAGGCCCAACAAATAAATTCAATTCAATTCAAAAATACTACGCCATTTAGATGTTTCAATGCCCTTTCTGCTCTGTGTGGGCCAGGATGCAGGGAATGTTAAGCTTCAAAGCAAACCATCTCCAGGTGGATTAGGAACTGCATTTTAAAATCTTATGTTTCAGGGTTATCACCATCCTCAGGGGTCAGGGCACATTCCACAAGAGCCATAGCTGTGTCAGTGGTGGCTCTTCACAACATTCCTCTGGTCAACATATGTAAAGCAGCTACTTGGACCTCTTCCTCTATTTTTATTAAATGTTATGCTGTGGACCTCATCTCTCATGCAGAGGCCAGTTTTGGTACAACTGTTTTAAATTGTTTTCTTGATTCCAATAAATGTTGTATTAACTGTTGCAACCCACCCCCTTTTCCAGCTTTCTGATCTACCTATAGCGGGATTGCACTGATGAGGGTAATGAAGAAATACAAGTTGCTTACATGTAATGTTTCTTTGAGTTGTACCCTCTCAGTGCAGTCCCAGACCCCCACTGCCCCTCTTGCAGATGCTTAAGTATTAAATTTGTACACATGCCTATTTATGAGAAGGTAGGAGAAATAGTGAGGAGTGGGAGGTCAGGGAGGTAAGAGTGCTTTTTTGAAATTGCTTGCTATTCTCAGCCACTAGATGGCACCAAAGATACCTATAACAAGACTCTACTACTACTGAGAGGGTACAACTCAAAGAAAATTACAGGCAAACAACTTTTATTTACTGCTTATCAGTGGTGTAGTGCTAAACTGAAAAGTGCAGGAGCTCATCATGAGTCCCCAAGCCACACGCCCTCCAAGCCACACACCCTCAAGCCCCTGATTTTATTTATTTTAAAAATCTCCTTTTTATACCAGTCTTATGGAGGACTGACCTATGGCTTTTGAACATGTGGGGCTGGCACCGCCACTTCACACGCAAACAGACCCTATCCCTTTGATGCCTGGCAGTAAATGGTCCCTGCCACACCAGTCCAAGCCCTTATTCTGCCTGGAATGTTACGTGGGTGAAAAATGAGGGCTCTGGTCCAGGACCAAGCCTTTTTGGCACTACAGTCATAAGAAAAGCACTACGTTTAAGTGTTCTTATCTATTTCAAAACTGTACCACACCTCATGCTATCATTAATTTTCACTTAGTGTACAGTGACTTAATACCTGTAATCAAATATTGTTTGTAAAAGCTATATTAAACTAAAATCATTTTCTCTTTCCTCCAATAAAACTATCAGCCTTTTCTGTCTGAATGACAACTATCAGCTGTCTTGAATTTTCAGAAATATAGAATTCTGCAAATAATGTCCCTATTTATTCCCAAAACTATTCAGTTGTTGAAGACTGAAGTTATTTGTACCAAATCCTTGCTGCACATATTTTTCCAACAAAATTGCATCGAGGGCATGCATCAAGCATTAAAATGTTTTCCTGCATATTTACATATATAGTATATATGGTATATTATACATGGTATCAAAGTTGATATGACTACCTTTATTTGTTCATTCTAGTGTGTCTGGCTGGGTGGTGGCACTGGCAGCAACAATATGTAGTTACAGCACAATCCTCCAGTTGTTTAGCGTTCATGAGAACAAAAACAGAGTACTACTTTTGGAGGGAAGTACCTTCCTAATTCACTTTAATACCTCATGTTCACATGAGCACAGGGTTAAAATGAGGCTAAAGAGAGGTATTCACCTCAAACAAGCAAGAAGTAAGAGACTCACTATGTATACTGTTCACTTTCAGGGGAATTACCTTCCTCTATCCTGGCAACCCTCAGCCCTTCCTCTGTCTCTGCCTGGCTATTATTCCAGAAACTCTGCTGGAAGTTCCCAAGCAGGGGAAGAGTTACTACTACTACTACTGATTTCTATAGCTCTACTAGTTGTATGCAGCGCTGTACAGATACATGCAACATAAAGACCATCCCCTGCTCCATTGAGCTTGCAATCTAATCAAGACACAGACATAGACAGTTACAAATAAGAGCTTCATATGAATTATGGACTACAGGATGCAGGTATTCAGTAAATTTATTCATTCATTCCAGTTAACATGGAAGAGTTCTTTAATCTTGATTGTTGTTACTTCAGGGAAAGAAGGAAGAGAAGGGTTGTTACACCAAAGTACCTTGTTTTGAGCACACCCATAAGAAAAAGCCCTTTGAAAATGAACACTGCTATTCTCTATAAAGGACAGTTAATCTAGCAGGGTAATAGGCAGATTAGGGAGCGTTTAAGGCAAACAACATAGGTTAATTTGTACTACAGAGTGATTTGAAAGACTACAGGGGGTATATAACTAGTTTATTGGGAATAACTGATAGGCTGACAAATACAAAGTAATAAGTAAATAGCAGAAAGCATCTTAGAAATAGAAATGAGTTCTAGTTAGCGATGTGCTGATCAAGATAAATGTAAGCATTAGTGAGGTGTTTGCATTGAAGATATTAACTCAAGGTGCAAAGATGATCAAAAAGGCAAAGATGTCACCATAATGACAACATCTCTCAGGGACTCCCAACTATACCGCTCAGGCAGACGAGAAACAATCAGAAAAAGAATTACAACTTGAAAGAGCCAAAGAGCCAGCACAATAGCTACAGCTGAGGCCCTACGCTCCCCCTCCCCACAAACCATCTGTAAAAGAGTCCCCTGTCAGGCACCCTAGAGAGCTGTAGCCCCACACTCCTCTTCCTTATCCCACAAGCTGACTGCCTCAGCCCATAAGGAGGCTCCAGAGAGCTGAGGCCCCACACTCCCCTCCCCCCCGAGCTGCCTACCTGTAAAGAGGCCCCAGGTGCCCTAGAGAGCCAAGGCCCCACACTTTCTCTCACCCCCGAGCTGTAAAGAGAGGCCCCCACACTGCTCCCTCCCCAAGCTGCTGCCTGTAAAAATGCCCCTGGGCGGCCCTGTGCTACTCCCACACCCAGGCCCAGCACTTGCCTTTTTAGGCTGTAGGTGTCTGGGGGGGCTTGGGGTGGGTCTGGGTCCTGGGCTGTCCCTCAGTGCTGTCTGCTGCTGATGGGAGGTGCCTCAGGCAGGCAGTGCTGGGGCAGCTGCTGTACAGTGTAGCTGCATAGTGTGGGGCTGCTTGGAGCAGTGCAGCCTCATCTTGCTGCTGTTGCACCAACAGCATGGATTCCTTGCTCGCTGCTGCTGTGCCACTACAGTCCCACCAGGAAGGGACTCTTTCTCCAACTTCCTGATACTTGTGCAGCTGCTGCAGCAGCAACAGCAGACAAAGCAGCAAGTGAGCTGCTGATCTGAGGTGAAGGGCAGGGCTGGCCGGAGGGGGGTGGGATTGAGGAGAAAGCTACGCTGCCACTGACGGCTGGGCAGCTAGCAAGGTGCAGGGCCTTCCACAGCAGAGGCTGGAGGTGTGGAACTATGTGCTCTGATGCACTCCATTTAAGTAAGTAGTCTCGGAGTGGAGCTTCAGCCCTATTACACCCCTGCTGCTTATATGGCACATAAATTAAGGCAAGAGCCTTAACTTAAAATTTTTGTGCTTTTTGGAGCACGAGTGAATTTGTAAGAGCCTTAACGTTTCCATTAAACCAAAGGTTTTTTTTTATCCTATTAGAATGTTTGCTAGTGTAATGGTATGTTACACCCACCTCAACTATAGAGCCACTGTCTTGTTCATCTCAATTTGGGATAAAAAGTATTGGCATTCAGTGTACATTTCAGTAGATGAAATATTTCACACTTTTCATAGCATCCACTCTAGGGTACATGTAGTATCTGTAATCATTTCCCTGAAGATTCTGGTTGCTTATCCGCCTTCCATTTTTTGTGTGAGATTGAATCCCACACAAATACCACAAACATAAGATTACAGATTGGCTGCAGGCTGATGTTAATTTCTTGTGGGGTTCTCCTCTCACCTTGGCGGATCCATTATGAAAAACAACAGATCCATGTTGTCATGTAAATTTCATTTCCAGCTTCACTCCCTGGCTAGGGAACCAGCACCCTGCCAAAGTCCCTTTGTCAAATGCTGTTAGTGTTGTCTGAGAAGGGAAGGAAGATCCATGCCTCTAGCAGCGCTCGGTAAAGGGGGTTTGCCTGAGTGCTGCTTCCCTAGGAGGTTCCCTGCTGGGGAGCCTGGGGTATGGGTCCCCAAGCCCCCCCCCCCCCCGGGAAGTGGCGCCCAGGCAAACCCCCTTTGCCGAGTACTACTAGAGGAATTGATCTTCCTTCCCTCTTCGCCCGACACTAGCAGTGCTTGACAAAAGGGACATTTCCCATTCCAATTTTACAGCGAGTTTAAATAACATTAAATTTGCATCCACACATTCAAATTTAACATTAAATGCAACTCACATTAGGACTGGAGTTAGCTTTACTCTGTTGGGGTGGAGAAAGTTGGTTACTACATGTGGATGAAGGAACAGAGTTCAAATCTGCCTCCAAATCAAGTCACCTCCATGTCTGCCCACAAGGAGATGGAATTTATATAATGCTTTACAATCCTTATGTAGTTCACTCTCACCACAATCCTGTGAGGTAGGTCATATTATTCCCATTTTACAAATGAGGAACTTAAGCTGAGAGAGGGTAATTTACTCAAGGCCACCCAATGAGTTTATGTCCTGAATAAGACTTGATTATGTAAGGCACCCAGAGTCTATGGGAAAAGGTGAGGTAGAAATTTGAATGAATAAATAAGATTGAAACCCTTGTGCAGACCTTATGCAGAAGGTTATGCTGGCTGATTTGTGCAGAATACCGAGCAAAAGGTATGCTGCATCCCCACCTCATCGGTAAGCCCAAGCAAACAGCTGCATACCAGATAAAACCACCTTCTATGCCTTTGTAGTACACAAGTAACTAGACAGTGGACATTTTTTGCACTGTTATATCAGTAATACAAAATACTCATTATGCTCTGGCCTTTGAGATTATTCTAGGGTTTTCTAAGTGAATTCGGCATTCTGAAGAGGAAGAAAACCATGTTGCACATGGCTAATGTTCTAGGAAGACTTGTGACCATCATCTTTTGGAGCCTTTAGACTATCATTTTCAGAGGTCAAGGCACCACAGATAAAACTCTAGTTAAACTTACTATAGTACCTGGTTAGTAAGGCATGTTGAGATGCCCACATTCTGTTTTTTACAATAAAGGGAAACGAAGCCTGACAGCATCTCCTAGGGAGAACCTTCATTGACAAAACAGAAAATCATTGGCTTGTGAAATTTTTGCCAGAAGTTAGTCATCTTAATGTGCTCTCAGTTATCTAGTGCACTATCCATCGCAATTGGTGCATTGTTTATACAGTATGCTTCACATAGGACTAGCACATCTTAAAATCATCAAGAAACTGAGGTTTGTGCAGAACACAGGGACCATTAGTGAGCAGTCTGTGTGAGTGAGAAGCTAGGGAAAGCTGGTAGAGGTAGGTTTTTATGAGGGATTTGGAGGGTGCAGAGGTAACATGTCCTATTGTAACAAGTGGATTGCCCTTCTTCAAAAGCTTGACAACAACTGCAAGGAATTCTAATAGATTAGTGACGCATGACTTTCCTTTACACAATACATGTTAGCTCGTCCCCATTACGGTTGCATTTGTCAATATAACTAATAATTTTTCACAATCTGCCTATGACACGCTGGTCTGTAGCTCCCAGAATCACCTCGGGAGCCTTTTTTAAGAAGTTGGCATTGCATTTGCTAGTTTCCAATCTTCAGATATAGACTGATTTTTAGCAATAGGTTATATCATTGGTGACCTGTTGCTATTTGGTTTGTTAATCTGCTCTAAAACCTCATACAATACCACATCTTTCAGTGCCTCTTCGTGTGATGGTTCTTCAGATTCAGTTTTGAAAGAATAGTTACAGTGCAGGTATCTCCCCTGCAGTGAAGACCAATCCAAAGAATTAATTTAGCTTCTCTGCAGTGCTCGTGCCCTTCCTTAAGTGTCCTTTTACCCAGGGACCTGCCCTTGATGATAAAATGGCCCTACTGACTCTTGGAGATACTTAAAATGGTTTGCATTTTTAGCAAGTTGCAGACCACCGATGTTTATGCTCCTTCCTGTTTTCCTCATTTGGACATGCTTTCTGTTCTTTTAACAAGACATCTTTTGGGCTCTAATAGCCTCCTTTATGTTAAGGTTTAGCCATGCTGGTACTTGTTTGGTCCTCTTGCTCCCTTTTTTGATTTGCGCTCTAGGTTTAACCTGGGCCGTTAATATGATGTTTCTAAACAGTCTGTATGTCTCTTGTAGACATGTGACCCTAGTGACTCTTCTGTTTAGTTTCATTCTCACTTAGAATGCTGTTTTTTGTGTAGTTCTCCCTTTTTGAATTTAAGTGCTATACTTCTGTAAATCAATGAAGAGGGTTTGGGAAAGGATGTCTTGAGTGGCCGGGAGGAAGGATACAGGGAGGTAGCCCATCAGAGCTACTGTTGTGCTGAGTGACACTGTTCTCAGTATAGCAGTAGCTGGTGCAGACAGGTGGGGCTTTGTTGTGCCTTCCATGTCTGCTCCACTCTGGCCCAAAACGCCCTCTCACATCTGGCCAGCAATTGAGGGGCTGTTTTCATGTGGGAGACCGGGTGTGTGAGGGGGGGGGGAGGGTCTGGAAGTTCTTGGCCTGATAGGTGTGTTCCCTCTAAAAGTTATGGCCTGCCAAAAGGGTTTTAAATACATTGTGTCCTTCTGCTACCCGAACATTGCCTATCCCTGCTCAGGGGCATAGTGTCCATTGAGCAAACCTGGTATAAAGCCGGGGGCCGGTAGGCCCCACAAGGGCAGCCTCACAGCTGGGCTGGAGCAGGTCTGGGTGCAAGGCACGCCAACATCATTAGGAGGGGAGGTCCCCATCCCTCATCTGCCTCTGCTTCCTAGTAGCGCTGCTGCAGCAAAAGCAGCAGGACACAATCGGACTGGGAGATAAAGCTGTTTGTAAAGAAACAACTCCTCCCCATGTGAGTGATCAGGTTGTTTTGTAAAGAAGGTTCTTCAAGATTGCATTAAATCTTGGAAAATCTACAAATATGGTTCTGATTATTATGGCTGCTATTCCACTAACTCTTCTTAATAAAGTTTTTGTTAACAGGAATACAGTCTTTAAACCCCCACCCCATAACCAGTTCATTTGCACTCCCCGTATAATCAATTCACACTGTCCCGGGGGCATAAATTTAATGGTTATGGGTGAGGGTGGTGTGAATTGATTATATGGGGGCAGGGGTGCAAATGAACTGGTCAAGAAACCATCTCTTGACATTGACTCCCCAGCCAGCTATCAGCCAGTCTATAACCTTCCCTTTTTAGGAAAGGTTATTGAACGGGTGGTGGCTAGGCAGCTTCAGAGCCATCTAGATCGGGTCAGTTTGCTTGATCCCTCGCAGTCTGGTTTTCGCCCTGGGTTTGGCAGAGACTGTACTTGTGGCTTTGGTTGATGACCTGCGCCATTAATTAGTCCGGGTGCAGATCTTCTATTTTAATTCTCTTAGATCTGTCAGCTGAATTTGATACTGTTGACCAGAAGATGTTGGTGGCTCGGCTGTGGGACCGAGCTGGGGTGGGAGGAATTATTCTTCAATGGTTTTGCTCATTCCTAGCCGGGAAAACTTAGCGTGTGGTTCTCTGGGAATGTACTTCATCTCCCCGGGACCTCATGTGTGGAGCCCCGCAGGGTTCTATTCTGTCCCCCCCTCCTGTTTAACATGTATATGCAGCCTTTGGGCGAGATCGTGAGAGGGTTTGGCGTGCATTGTCATCAGTACGCCAATGACACTTTACCTCTTTTTCTGTAAACCCAGACCCGGCAGTCTCGGTGCTCACCCAGTGCGTGGCAGCTGTGGGGGACTGAATGAGGGCGAGCCATCTGAAGTTGAATCCCAACAAGACGGAGATGATGTTGGGGGGTAGGGCGGAGGGGGTCTACCCCCTCCATGGCCACACAGGTCCATAGCCTAGGGGTGCTCATCGACTCACAGCTCTGCCTGGATCTCGAGCTGGAGGCTGTGGCAAAGGGAGCATTTCGCCAAATTTTATTTATTTTTTGCATTTCTTAGCCGCCCCCTTATTCCCACGGCATCTCGGTGCGGCTTACAGCACAGAAACAATAGATTAAAATAATTAAAATACAAATATTAAAAAATGGAACGTCATGCAAACAAACAAAATAAACCCTACCCAACCATTCTTAACCCAACCCACCCTCCCCTCCCCTCCTCTGAAGGCCTGGGAGAACAGCCAGATTTTGCAGGCCTGGCAGAAAGCCAACAAACTCAGAGCCAATTGGGCATCCTCGAGGAGGAGGTCCACAATCGGGGTCCAGCCACTGAGAACGCCCTTTCCATCATGGCCCCGTTTTACACAGAGGACCTCCAAAAAGGAGCCCCTGGTCGACCAAAGAAGCCACTCTGGGGCACGGAAAGTGAGGCGGTCCCTGAGGTATATGGGGCCAAGGCCGTGTAGGGTTTTATAGGCCAAAACCAGCACTTTGAATCTGGCTCGGTACGCTATAGGCAGCCAGTGCAGCACGCGGCGCACGGGAGTGATATGCTCCTGTTGGCTCGTCCCTTTAAGGAGATGAACCGCCATGTTCTGCACCAGCTGCAGCCTCTGAACCAGTATCAAAGGAAGCCCCACGTAGAGCACGTTGCAATAGTCCAGCCTCGAGGTGATGAAAGCATGGATGAGGGTGGCCAGGTCGGGTCTGGAGACATACGGACGCAGCCTCTGCACCAGAAACAGCTGGCGAAAGGCGGCTTTAGCCACCGCCTCCACCTGCCGATCCAGACGGAGATCCGCGTCCAGTAATACCCCCCCC
>QEPC01010811.1:640870-747998 GCA_003113815.1 Sphenodon punctatus
ATTAATTATCTAAAGGGGGTGCCTCCCCCCCTGGCAACTGGGGAGGGGAAGCCCCGAGGGTTTTTTCATTCCCCTCCCCTCATGGAATCTCCTGCCCCGCGTCCCCGCAGCGCAGGCTGGAAATTCTGCGCTGGGGTAAGCGGGGCAGGAGATTCCGCGGGGGGAGGGGAATTCCGCGGGAAATCTGCGAATCGCAGACCCGTGTTTCCCTCAGGGCCCTGCCCATGGTCCACTGTATCAAAAGCAGCTGAGAGATCTAGCAGGAACAAGAATGTCGAACGTCCTGCATCCATCTCCTGGTGGAGATTGTCCACCAATGCCGTCTGTGTACCATAGCCGGAGCAGAACCCAGATTGAAATGGGTCAAGGAAACAGATGCTGTCAAGATGCACCTGGCGCTGTAGCCCCAACCCATTCAATAACCTTCCATAAAAAGGGAAGATTAGAGACAGGTCGATAATTGGCAAGTGCATCCATATCCAACGATGGCTTCTTCATCAGGGGGCGCACCACAGTCTCCTTGAGACTGGAGGACAGACTCCCCTGCCGAAGGGACGCGTTGATTACCCTCGCCAGCACCGTCCCTAACCTTTCCCTGGAGGCTTTCACCAACCAGGACGGGCATGGATCTAATTCGCAACTAGTGGCTCTAACAGACCTCAGAACATCCACAGCACTGGCTGGCATCACTTCCCGAAACTCATCCCATAAAGATGGACCAGACGGGGCTTCCATCACCTCATACTCTCCCTCTACTGCCGCTAATCCAGTGTTGAAGTTGCTCTGGATCTGAGCGATCTTGTCCGCAAAGTAGATGGCAAACTCCTCACAGCGGACCTGGGACAAGTCCCCATCCAGGCAATGGAAGGTCAGACTGACCAGCCCCCACACCACCCGGAACAGCTCCGCTGGACGCGACTTTGCAGATGCTATGAGGGCGGCAAAGAACTCTTTTATTGCCGTCCTCACAGCCTCAATATAGGACCGCAAATGGGCCCTGTGGAGAAGTCGATTGGATTCAGTGCGAGTCCAACGCCAGCGTCACTTAAGTCGCCTACCTGCCTGCTTTGTACACCACAGCCCCTCAGTAAACCAAGGGGCCCTGCGGTGACGAGACAGAGGTAGATGTCTCGAAGCCACCTGAGCAGTGGCCTCCCTGAGCAAGATATTCCACACTCCGACAAGCTCAGCAGCAGAGTGGCTGTCAAGGTCTAAGAATAAATTCTCCAGGGCTTCCTGGAATCATTGAGGTTCCATCAGCCTTCTGGGGAAAACCAACCTAACTGGTCCCTTCCCCTTCTGAGGGTGGTGCACTGAGACACCGGCCCATAGGAAGTAATGCTCCAACCATGACAAGGGCATAACCCTCACATCCCCCACTACCGGATCACCCGCCCCAAGGCCAGAACACCAGGTCGAGGGTATCCACACACACACCCACGTGGGTCGGGCAGTTGACAACTTGGGACAAGTCCATGGTTGCCATGAACTCTTGCTCTGCTCCCACATGGCCGGTGTCGGCATGGATGTTGAAGTCCCCCAGGACCAAGGTCCTGGGGGAGTTCAACACCACTGCCGAAACCAGCTCTGCTAGTGCGGCAAGGGTGGTGTACCGGCCAGGAAGGGGCCCGGTACGCCAGCAGCACCCCGAGACTGCCCCCAGCCAAGTCGAACACCACATGGAGGGCCTCGATCCCTGGAATCTCCTAGACTGGATACCTCCTAACAGGCCATGCCTCTCTAAAAATAATGGCCACACCACCTCCCCGGCCCCCAGTGCAGGGCTGGTGCTGCACGGCATACCCAGCTGGCACGAGATCGGCCAAAATTGGCCCCGACTCCTCGTCCAGCCAGGTTTCCGTAATATATGTAAGGTCCGCTGCCCCATCCAGGATCACATCTCGTATTACCGGGGCCTTATTCACCTTGCATTTAGCAGTCACTGGAAGATCTTAGACCTTGCTCCTCCTTCTCCCTCAGTTGGGGGGCAGCTCTTTTGATCTCCACACTGGACCTAGGATCCCGACCATACTGTCCCCATCCCAGAACCACCTCTATAGCCGCTTCGACCCCCTCCAACCAGCCATTCCCCTATAGCCCCCCGAGATCCTCCCTCCCTAGAACCCCCTCTCACACAGAGGGTCCCCCCACCCTATCCCTCAGAAAGTGCCCTCCCCCGTCACACCAGGCAGCATAATCCAATTTCCCCCTCCTCCTGGGACTCTCTCACCGAGCCCCCCAACCCACGTCATACAGGCTAGCCCCCCCCCTCACGGGGAGACCTCGCCTGCCTCGCCCCTGGGCCCACCCCATCCTCTCACCACAGGGGTTACCTCTGTCCTCCCTAACCCCCTCCCTCTGCCCCCCACCCTCATAAAATACATGCCCCATCTCCCCCCAAAAACCCTTAAACACACCAAAAACAAAAAAACACAATTAAAAATACATACAAAGCCTCCTGCCCTTGGTCCCACTAAGGGCCATGCCTAAGGCCGGGCGGCAGGCCACTTTTAGCCTTGCCGGCAGGGGAAGTCCCGGAAGTTCCAGCCGCGTGCCCAGTCCCCACCCCACCCCTCCTTCAAGCGGGGGAAGGGGAAGATGGCACCTGTGGGGGGCCGGGCAGCACAAGTCCTTGGGGGCCGGCTTGGCAGTGGCTTTGGGGCTGGATAGCACCACTCCAAGTGGCAACAGCAACGGACAACAGCTTCAGCAGCAGCAGTGGTGGTGGTGGCGATGATAATTGATTAGGGCAGTGGCAGCAACAGCAGATGGACTGCAGGATGGCAGTTATGCTGTCATAAGCGGAGGGGGTCCCGGGCGCCTGGTCCAGCAAATGGCCCAGCCAACACCCTTCAGGTGTCGCCCTTCGGCTGGCACCCAAAGGGCCCTGCCCTTGTTGATGTTACCTGGGAGGGGGAGGGCAGAGCAGAGTGGCAGAAGGCTCCTCCAATTGTAGCTACCCCCTATCCCCACAGCAGCAAACACAGCGTGCAGTCCCACAAAGGGCCCTGCCCTTGTTGATGTTACCTGGGAGGGACCAGTACGACGACTGCGGCCGTATGCTTCAGACTCAGATCTGGCCACCATCATCCATGCCTTTATCACCTCTAGACTACTGTAACGCACTCTATGTGGGGCTGCCCTTGGGGACAGTCCAGAGGTTGTAGCTGGTGCAGAATGCAGTGGCCTGTCTCTTAACGGGGACGGGTCGCCGGGAGCACATTACACCGGTGCTCCGTTCTCTGCACTGGCTGCCTATTATCCTCCGGGCCCAATTTTAATTGCTGGTAATGACCTACAAAGCCCTAAACGGCCGGGGCCTGGCTTACCTGCTAGATCACCTCAGGCCCCGGATTGCATTGCGGCCCCTACAGTTGGCCGGGGTGCCTGACAAAGTCCCCCAGGTTGCGACGATGAGGAGGGCGTTCTCAGTGGCCGCTCCTAGGCTGTGGAACTCCCTTCTGACGGATGCCCGCCTGGCCCCGGACCTCCCCTCTTTCCATAGACCGTGTAAGACCTGGCTGTTCCACCGGGCCTTTGGAGAGGGAGATGGGTAGCGTGGGGTGGGGAGGGGAGGGGAATTCTGCCCTTTTAGTCCTTTTTATCCTTTTAAATATTTTAATTATATTTTATATGTGTTGATGCTTGTATGCTGCCCTGAGTTGCTTTTGAGCAGGAGGGGCCAGGGTATAAAACTAGTAAAATAAATAAATAGATATATATTTTAAAAACTCTTTTCATGGCATTATATGCTTAATAAGGTGGCTGCATTTTAGGTGCCTTGTGTGTTTGATAGCAGCACTCCTAGGCCTTGCCAGCAGGACATAAAGGGGGGAGCCCATCTTGACTTCTTGGCTAGGGGCCCATTCCACCCTAGCTATGCCCCTGTCCCTGCTATATAGATTAAAGATGACAAAAGTCTTACATCATTAACAGTTTATAATTTAGGTGAGAAACTGAGACAATACTTGTTTGGACTGAACACCGTCATAGCTAATTTCATTGAAAAATGTCATCTTATTTGTAGTGAAACAGCTTAGGTGTAACCAAAATTGAAGCATGCTTGTTTAGTAATACCAAAATTTCTGTAAATCTGTATTATTTTTTTTTAAAGATAGACTACACTAAGACAACATCTTTGTTTGCTTTCAGTGTGTGCTGACATCATCAACATTTGACCTTCCTCTTGCGTATCGACAATCTTTGTGGAGCACTGAAGAGTTAGGGCCTTTTATTCGTTTGTGTCTCCTGGATCAGAATTTCCCAGCATTTGTAGACGGAGTAGAGAAAGAGTTAAAAAGACTAACAGAAGGTTAAACGATATTACTGGGAATGATACCGATACAAAAAAAGCTTAGGTATGACTGGATATTTGAGAAATAATACCAAACATGCTTTGTTAGTGTTTTATTTTTAAAAACAGGTGAATCCACTTTTTTTTTTATACATCATTGCACTTCAACAAATACACAGAACACAAGTTCATGCATCTACACGTTATGTATGGCATGAGAACCCTGTTAGGTTTGTAATTCTACAATCAGTCTTCAAATCAACATGAGAAATTACAGTGTCAAACTGAAAAGTATAAAAAGTTGCATAGAATATCACCATGCTGTAACATTATTGTTTGAAACAAAAAAGTAAATTATAAAAATCTGCCTGAATTGAATGTACAAGAATATGTTGAACACAGTGCAAAAGGATTCAAGAATGTACATGATTTAACAAAAGAATCACTTAAAAAGCAATCATATATATATATATATTTATAAACTGAAGTTTGTTTTTACTGCAATTCATCACCACTTGTTGTTCCAGCTTTTAAAGTCTTTTATTCTAGGACACCCAAATCTTTCTATTATAGGTTAAGCCCTTAAGATAAATTCAATTTTATATTACTCCTCTAAGTATCAGAACAATATAATTCTTCTCTCATCTCTGACATATAAGGAATGAATATCAGTAGCTTAAAAATGAAACATTTACTGTATTTTGATATTTCCCTCCCCCAAAATATAAATATATACTGTATATATTTTTAGGTTTTGCTGTACTTTACAAAAAGTTATCACTAGATGGCAGCAGTGCATTTTTAGCTTTGCCAATTAACAGCTACATTAAGTAAAAAATGGTGCATGCATGATCTGACTTTTTACTTCTAATGTTTAAATATCTTAAGAAAAAGCAACATCCACAGCACATCAAGCCCAAAATAGTTTACGCCTTCTACACAGAAGCATTATTAAAATGTATCTGGCTAGGTCATCCTTACAGGAGAGGCTAAATAAGGCATGCTTTAGACAGTCATATTGTTGCTCACTTGAAAAGGAAAAATCAGACAGAATTGGAGTTTTTGAACCAAGAGTTCCAACCATTAGATTTAGCAGGACATATTGCCATCAGTCTCTCAACCTTAAAGCTCTGCAAAAGAATGAATGGAGAACAAAGGAATTAGAGGGTAACTATATCCTGAATACAATATGCCTGCTCATAATACACACAAAACGGCCTCTAGCGTCAATTTGTTTTCTGTTAAAGTCTTATATACTGCACACTAAAAATCAAGCTACTTTTGAATTAATTTTTACCATCCAAATGCCTAGAAGACTGTAGTGCAATATTTTTTTCTCTTGTTCTGCAAATATCTTCAGGCAAGTTTATTTAAAATTTTTCCATCACTTTATCGAATAGGTCCAGAATAACTCATTTTAGTGAATTGGAAACTTCTATATCTAAATTATTTTGGACTAATCCTTAACTTTCTAGCTTGCTACTCCTTTAAACTACCTTGCCATAACTTCTGAAAGAACAAGCTCTTAAAAATGGCTAAATATTTCTATAGTGCCAACAACATACCTGGCACTGAACAATCAGAGACCAGTCCTTACCCCCCAAGAGATTTACAATCTAAAGATAGACGGGGGAGAGGGGAACATAGGGAAAGACATGGATATGTTCACAAAGTTGAGAAGTTCAGGTGCACTTGCTTAGCTTTGTTACAGAGAGAAGGGGTTCCTGAATGAGAGGACGGGGGGGGGGGAAGCATCAATGAGCAGTCTGTGGGGGCAAAGAGCTAAGTTTTTTTGAAGGGAGGGAGGAGGCCAAATGTGTTCAGGAAAGAAGTTCCAGGGGTAGGGACAGTATGGGGAAAGGGGCAAAGATAGTTTGAGAGAGACTAGGTACAGGAGCAAAGTTCCTGGGTGAGAACAGCAGGAATCAAGGGCAGAAAGATAGGGAGACACCTTGAAAATGAAGACAAGGAGTTTGTCCTTGATGCTAAGGGAAAGAAGGTGCAAATGGAGAGCACAGAATGGGCTGAACACGTAGCTGGCAAGGTTGATGACCTCAGCAGCAAGATGTTGAACAAACATGGAAGGGCCAAGGTGAGAACAGGGAAGGCCAGTAAGAAAGTGGTTGCAGTAGTCAAGGCAAGAAATGATCAGAGCATGGACTAAGGTTTTGGCAGTGGGAGCAGTAAGGAAGGGCCAGATTTTAGTAATGTGGTGCGGAGAGACGTGGCAGGCTTAGTAACAGATATGAGGTGCAAAGGAGAGGGAGAAGTAAAAGGAATCCTAGGCTACATTTATGTGGGACAGGCTGGATGGTGATACCACCAAGAGGACTAGGAGAGGAAGGTGTAGGGGAAAATGAAGCACTCAGACTTGGACCATATTAAAGATTTATTTTATTTAAATAAATAAATATTAAAGATGAGAAGATGGTGCGACATCCCAAGTAGAGGTATCAGGAGACGGTTTGAGCATCATCAGCATACAGGCATTTATGTATAGCCTGCCTTTTTCTGAAGACTCAAGGTAGCTTAAAGCAATAAAACCCTCTATAACTTTGCCCCCCACCCCACCGTCCTATCCCCATCCCCATGCATCTCATTCAGACACATTCCCCACCACCAACCTACTCCTTCCTTGCTCATCTGGGGGAGTTCCCACCCCCCATTTCCCAGCCTGTATACATGAGATTCAATTAGTTTGCTCATGGGTAGTCAGGGGCTTAAAACTGAAGGGAGCAGAATGGAGGGGGTGGGGGAGGAAGGGAAACTGGCATGCTTGAAAGCAGAGGGGAAGGGATCAGTAGACAGGTAGAGAATGATAATGTCCAGCAGAGAGAGATTTATATTTCTATCCTGCCCGTTCCATAACAGCAGGCTTGGGGCACATTAAAATAATGTTAGTACATACAGTAAAAGCAAATGCAATTAAAACACACCCATTCCTAACCCACTCCATGGTGCAATGGTAGAGGCAAGAGGGGATAGGGTCAAGGGGACAGGTAGAGGGGTTGGATGAAGTAAAGAAGGAGAGGCAATTCCATTGAGAGAGACTGGAAAAAAATTAGTAAGACCATACTTACATTATAAGCGTTACTTTTAATTTGTGTTTCGCTGGCGTAGGTTTTTATCTTTGTGATTGTTTGTGGAGTTGGTTTTCCTTTGGAGGAAAGAATGCATTGAATTTTAAGTCAACAAAAGATTTAGAACAGATGACAAATTCACATTCCCACATTTGTTTTGTTTTTAAAAAAAATAGTACATAGAACTCTGAAAGTTAAACCTAGTCAAATAGCTATAATTATGGAAGGCTGGATAGTCTGCAGGGAATAATTTAGTAAGTTATCAAAGTTTCAGGTTTTGATCACATTGAGCTCAATCCCATAGCCTGTGTAAACTGCGGAAGCTGCATGCGTGTACGCATGTGTGATTTCTGCAAGGCACTATGGGCCGGCTATGGGGGTACACACAGTTTGCGCATGGTTTACACGCGTGTAGTTGCATGCAGTTTATGTCGGCTATGTGATCGAGCTCAATATCCAGACATGTTACAGAGATGTTTCTACAAATTTTAGCGAGTATAACATGAATTAATGTTAGCTTGCTTGAAATCAAATTTTACAGTCAGTATTCCAATTTGAATGGTATTGGTTTCTGTTACCAGATTTGATTAATCAAAATCTTACAGGTGAAACCCCTTTTTCTTTTTGCAAGTTATATTCCTGACAAATCTATTATCTAAATGGCCCCTCAAAATTTAAGATGGCTTGAACAGAAAAATTTGGGGACATACTGGGTGAATTTTCCTTCTCGTCCGTCAGACAGGCAGACCTAATGCTGGGTGTTGCTCCTCTCCCAGAGAGAGAGAGAGAGGCAAGATCCAACTTGATTGGTAGCCTGTGCCTGGGAGGAGGAGCCACCCCGGTCTCAGCTGCCCACAACTGTAACTAGCAAAGCTTTCAAGTTTAACGTAATAGCTAACAATAGAAAAGGAACTGAAGGCAGAAAACCCCAAGAACAAAGAACTATGAATAGAGAACTTAAAATTCTGAACTTTCCAGGAAAATGCTGAGGATTAGAAGAAAAATCCCACTTCCCCCACGGAATGAGATGAGCCAAGAGTATACTACGAGTCTCTCTACAAAAATAGACCCAGCTGGGTCCCCCACACAAAGGTGCAGGAATAAAAATATATGGAGCCAAGGACAGGGAAAAGCAAACAGGAGGGCCACTGCCTCCCTGCCTGCTTCACGGACAAGAAGGAAAATTCACCCGGTAAGTCTCCAAATTTTCCTCTCCAAGAGAGGCAGGCAGACCTAACGCTGGAATGTATCCAAGCAGTACCCCTCAGAAAAAACAACAACTATGGCTGGAAAATGGATTTTAATAATCCTCCACCCCTGACCTTTGCTTATAAAATAGAAAAAGGAGAACTCATGATAGGACTCTTTGCAGGACTCTGTGACCAAAGGCTGCTCAGGCAGACTCCCACTTGTCTATATTATAGTGGCGGGTGAAGGTGTGTACTAAGGACCAGCATGCTGCCTTGCAGATGTCATCTACAGAGGTCCCTTGTAAAATGGCTGCATTAGTAGCGGCACTACAGAGGAAATGAGAGGAAGGACCTGAAGGCCAGCCAAGGTGTATGCTAGGTAAATACACCTCCTAAGCCGCCTGGCTGTGGACGGTTAGAGGCCTTCCATTCTCTTTGTCCCTTCCTGAATCTCACAAAAAGGGCCAGGTCCACTCTGAACTCGTTAGTTCTGGACAGGCCCATTTTTAAGGCTCTACACATGTCTAACATTCCAAAGGGCCTTGGTAGGATGCCAGGGATGTGGACAGAAAGATTGTAGTTCTATATCTTGTGTTCACCTTTGTGAGGAAGGCTGGGGAAAGGATACCTTGTTTTTATCGAAACAGAAGAGCTCTGATATCCTCTTAGCCAAAGTAATTGCTGCCAAAAAGGCTACTTTGAAGGAAAGAATCTAAAAGGAGACCTGAGACAGAGGCTCGAACAGAGGATCCTGGAGTGCTTTGATGATGTTCAATCTCCACATCAGAACCCTGTTTTACTGTTGGGGCGATCACCGTTGATGCCTTTAGGAAACGTCTGAGGTGGGGATATTTAGCCAGTTGACCCTCTTGCTCACCTACGAGGACTGTAGCAAGGGCAGACACCCATCTTCTGAGTGTATTGACACTCAGACCTAAGACTTTGTCCGAGTACCTGAAGGAGCTTAGGTGGAACTTCTCCATCTCCAGGCAGTGAGCTGCAGGATAGCGATGCCCTGGTATTTGAGGGGACCCCGAGTTAGGAGATCATCTTGAGGAGGTAACTGAAACCCTGGGGCTATCATCCGTTGTTTGATCCCTGGGTACCAAGTTCTTTGTGGCCAGTGTGGTGAAATCAGGATCACCTCTGCATATTGGCTCTTTATCTGGTTCAGAACTGCTGGTATTAACGGAAATGGAAGAAAGGCATAAAGCAGTTGTCTTAGCCAACTGGTGGGCCAATGCATCTGTGGCTTTGACATTCGGATCTTCAAAACAGGACATGTACCTTGGAGTTTCGTGGTTGAGAGCACCAGCAAACAGGGTCCATTGTCGGGGTGCCCCACAGTGTGGTGATCTCCTTGAAGATCCGATGGCTCAGGCACTGTTTCCCCAGGTCCAGGGTCTGTCTGCTGAGCTAGTCTGCCTCCATGTTGGCCTCTTCTTTCACGTGTCTGGAAGTTATGGACAGAATGGTGTGCTGCTCTGTCCAAGTGAAAAGCTTTAGGACTACCCTGTGTAGGGCCTGAGACCAAGTATCCCCGTCGGTTTACGTAAACCATCGCGTTTATGCTGTCTTTGGGGATCAGCATGTGGAGTTTGCAGACCTGCGAGCTGAAAAACAGTAAGACAAGGCGGATCGCTCTGAGCTCCAGCCAGTTGATATGTTTGGAGGCTTTGCTCTGACCATTTGCCCAGAGTTATTGCCCCGTTGCAGTGGGCTCCCCACTGCAGCAGACTTGTGTCCATAGTCACCAGGAGTCTGTCTGGTTCTTGTATCAGGAGACAGATGTAGTAGTTCTCCTGGAGCCACCGGCGGAGTGAAGTCTTAACTGGGTTTGGGAGAGACACTAGAAGGGCTCTGCCTCGGCGTAATCTGCAATTGCCATGGGAGAAAGAAGTGCTGCATCAGTCGGAGATATAACTGGGCCCATGGCACCGTTCCTAGATAGGATACCATCAACCCTAGGCTCCTGTTGGCTAGGGACAGGAGGGGAACCCTCTTGAATCAGAGAATGCTCCTGAGACACACGAGAACCTTCTGTTGTCTATCCAAAGAGACGAAGACTCTGTCTCTTGAGGTATCTATCAAGACGCCCAGGTGAACCAGTTGTTGAGCTGGTGCAAGAGTGCTCTTCTCCCAATGGGTAATGAAGCCATGGTCCAGGAGATATTGGACCATGTTATGAATGACCACCTGACGCTCCACTAGGGACTGAGGTCATTGAGATAAGGGGAGATGTGTACCCCTCTTTCCCTCAGGTCCACTACTAGAGTCACCAGCACTTTGGTGAAGATGCTAACCCAAAGGGCAGTGCTGTGTATTGGAAGTGTCTGTGGCTGTAGGTGAAGCGTAGGTATCTTCAGTGTGACAATCGAATGGGCATGTGCAGGTATGCCTCTCAAAGATCGATGGAGGCCATTGAAGACTTCTGGCTGAAGGGCCATCCGGACTGAGTAGAGGGATTCCACTCTGAATTTTTTGGGTTTCAGGAATTGGTTTAACCTCTCGAGGTCCAGAATACCTCGAGCGTCTACGTTTTTCTTGGGTACCATAAAGAAAATTAAATACACCCTGGGAAATCTTAGCCGCAGGGGAACTGATTCAATCACCCCTATGTGCACCAGGTGTTCCATTGCTCTGAGCACAGTGAGGTGCTTGGTTGGACACTTGGCCTCTGGAACTGGATGAAATGCTGGTTCTGGGCATACTAGAAACATGGTAGAGTACCCTCGGCTCAATGTTTCCTGTGCCCACCAATCCAAGGTGGTGCTGGCCCAGGCTTGTCAGAGAAGTTGGAGGCGTCCTCCGGTGGCCAAGCTCAGCGGGGAGGTAGGTCTACAGGCAGGAGGACCCAGTGGTTGTGGGCTTGTCCTTACGGGAGCATTTTCTGCTGACTTGTCCATAAGACTTGTTGCCCCATTGCCAACATCGCTTATTGGAGTTACCGAAACCACCTCTTCAAGAGGATGACCAAAAAGGGCAAAAATTGGGACGAAAGTGGGGCTTCATATGAAAAATCGCTCTTTTGTAGCATTGCCTGAGAGCCCCTTCTTTTTTTCCGGCTCATCTGTCATAGCCTTGTCCATGGGCTAGCCAACAATTGTGACACACCTGGCAATTACGTTATTAGCCATGGCTCTAGCTGAAAATTGAGCTACATCTAGGGTTGTGTCAGCCATGAAGGACGCCGTGTCTGATGATTTCTTTAGGCCATCTTTGAGTTGTTTTGGGGGGGCAATGGCGTTCAGGTCTTTAATCCAGAGCACAAGGGCCCTGGAGAAGGTAGAGGTAGTGGCTGCTGAGAAGGCTTCAAAATTATGTCTTAAGGAAGATTCGATATTGCAATCCATGTGGTCCTTTGGGGAGCCTTCCCTCCCTATCTGTGGGAAGGACTGAGGCTTTTGCCAAATCAGAGGCCCCTGCATCAATTTTGGTAGATGGAATGGCCTTGCCTGGGATTCAGGAAGGGAGTAAGATTTTTTTGGCTAGGGCTGGGAGACCCTTTTGTTTAGCTGGGTTGAGCCTATTCTGCTTTGAATAATTTCATGTACAGTGAGGGGAGCGCTAAACAGGTCTCAGCAGGGATATCCTGTGAGAGCACCAGGTTTAAATCCTCAGTGAGCTTTTCCTCCTCTGGAGGGGTTTATTTGTTTATTATATTTTTACCCTGCATCCTCCCGCACAATGGCGGCTCGGAACAGCAACAACGTATAAAAATACAGTAAAATACATAAAACATTATAATATTAAAATTACTAAAAAGGCTAAAGCAATAAAAATGCCCTCCCTACCCTTCCCTGAAGGCCCGGCGGAACAGCCAGGTCTTACATGAACTTCGGAAAGAGGGGAGGTCCGGGGATAAACTGGTCTCCATTGGGAGGGAGTTCCACAGCCTCGGAGGGAGTTCCACAGCCTAGGTGTGGCCACTGAGAATGCCCTCCCCGCCGTCGCCACCCGGAATAACTGGAGGACCTCAAGTTGGGCGCCCCTGGCAGACCGCAGGGGCCGCGAAATGACCCGGGGCCTGAGGCAGTCTCACAGAGGTCCCAAGCCATTTAGGGCTTTAAAGGTCATTACCAACACTTTGAATTGGGCCCGGTAGACTATAGGCAGCCAGTGCAGAGAACAGAGCACAGGTGTAATGTGCTCACGACAACCCGTTCCCATTAGGAGACAAGCCACCGCATTCTGCACCAGCTGCAGCCTCCGAACCGTCTTCAAAGGTAGCCCCACATAGAGTGCATTACAGTAGTCCAGTCGAGAGGTACTGAAAGCATGGATGATAGTTGCCAGGTCCGAGTTGGAGACATGGCTGAAGCCGTTGCACCAGATGTAATTGGCGAAATGCTCCCCTTGCCACAGCCTCCAACTGACAATCCAGGCAGAGCTGTGGGTTGAGGAGCACCCCTAAACTACGGACCTGGGTGGCCAGAGGGGGTAGACCCCACCAATAACGGGAGCCACCACCACCAATCCGGCCCTACCAACCAGCATCACCTCCGTCTTTTCAGGATTCAGCCTCAGTCGATTTGCCCTCATTCAATCCCCCCACAGCCACCAAACACCGAGTAAGCACCAAGACTGCCGGGCCCGGATCTTCAGAAAACAAGAGGTAAAGTTGTGTATCATCAGCGAACTGATGACCTCGTACACCGAACCATCTCATGACCTCCCCCAAGGGTTGCATATATACATTGAACAGGAGAGGGGACCCTGCGGGACTCCACACGTGAGGTCCTGGGGAGAAGATGTATATTTTCCAAGGACCACCCGCTGAGTTCTCCCTGCCAGGAATGAGCAGAACCATTCAAGAACAATCCCACTCACCCCGGCCCAGTCCCGCAACCTTGCCACCAACAACTCGTGATCCATGAGGGGGAGGGAGGAAGAGGGGGAACAGAGACCAATCCTGACTGCTACCTTTTTAGTAAATTCTGGCTGGAAAATTCAGGCTCCCACTTTGGGCACTAGGTCCTCTGTCTCCCTGTCTGAAAATTCACCTTCCTCCTTCTCACCAGTGTCTGGCTGTGAGGAGGCCTGAGGTACATAGAGCCCATCCCATCCTATGAGGGTCTGGGGGACTCTGAGGATATCTCCCTGACAAGGGGGAGGAAGCCCGACTGTGGGAAGGTTCCCCAGGTTCTGTCTACCTGGTGCTGTGGCCCTGTCGGGATCCCAACACACATGGGGAAACTTCTGCCAGGCCCCAACTTATAAGCTGCCACTGTAGCACAAATGAGAAGGGGTGCCCCATCCTCCCACTTGGGTTAGTCCCTATGGGGGGAGCAGAATGGGTGGTACTACTGGGAGTGGGTCTGACCTCTGGAGGCATGAGTGGTGGCGCTGGCAGGAACCAGAGGAGCCTGTGCTTCTAAAACGGCAGTGACTGCTGCAGGAAGAGCTGCAGCGGCCCTTTTGGCTGCCAGAGCTGCTGTGGGCTCTCTGCTTATGGCAGTGGTGCTGGCTGCAGCACCAGGACCTGCAGACACACTTAGGGCGGCCTCTAGCACTGGAGTGCCTAGAGCCAGCTGCTGAGTAGGCAGCCTGGGAGGCTGAGCTTGTGCGAGTGTCAGGGCTCACTCCTCTGAGGTGTTTGGTCTTCCCGTGACGTCTGCCCACTCAGCCTCCCGAGCGGGAGAGGGTTGGCAGAGTGCCAGGAGCCCTGGGAACTCCCCGTGGGGAGGCTGGGCTGAGACCTGGTGTCCCAGTGGTCCCATGTTTCTGGAAGGAGGGAAACACACACACACACGCTCTCCTGATGGAGGAGGCCATGGCCTGGGGCGTGGACTGGTACCATTGGGCTTCAGCTCTCCAGGAAAAGGGGAATGGTCCCCAACAAAGAAAGAACACCAGCCCTCATGCTCGCCACCTGAAACGGGGTGTTTCTGAGGGAGGGGGAGCAAAGAAACGGTAAAAGAAAAGGCAAGCTTTCCCTTACCACAGGGAGAGAAGAGGATCCTAAACCTAACACTGTGGAGACAGGAACAGATCTGGAGAGCTGAGGCCAGGGTGGCTCTTCCCCCAGGCACGGGCTGCCAATCACGTTGGATCCTGCCTCTCTCTCTCTGGGAGAGGAGCAATACCCAGAATTAAGCCTGCCTGCCTCACTGACAGAGAAACTCTGGCTTCTGCTGGTATTCACACCACTTTAAATGCAGTAAAATTCACACAGATGCTCAGAAATAAGCAAATACTAGTGTATCGTACTAGATTTTATTTCTAAGGATATTTGTAAATATATTTGCTGTTTGCCCAATTCTGCTAAAAAGTCATTCGCTCCACTTCCATCCATTGAAATTTCTCTTCCTGGTTTGTGAAGGAAAACCCTAATGGTGGTTTCTTAAAAACAGTAAGGTTCCTGAACAATCTCTCTTGGTTTCTGCAGCACTTAACACAACAGTACTCCAATCCCGAGGAGCTTTTTCGGCATTAATCTACAAATTAGAGCTGCACTGGGTAGCATTTTAGCTACCTGCAAGTAATGCACCCCTAGTGGGCACCCGAACCCCCAGCGAGTGCTCAAATTGCAGGTATTACTGGGGCATCCTAGAATGCCAATCCTAGCACCCATGGCTCCCCGAGCTGACGCCTCACTGGCTGGGTTGCTGCTGCTCTGAACTCCTGGCTACTTCCTGCTTCTCCCCAGCCTGCATGCTGCTCAACTTCCCATTAGAGGAGCACACAGAGATTTAGAGAGGTCTCCTCACTCCCCCCACCTGAGCAGGGTGCAGCCACGAGTATGGAGCAGAGGAGCAACAGCAGTTCCATAATTTATTATGGACTTTGCATAACAACAATTTGACAAGATGTGGTGTTATGTGCAACAGCCTTTGACAATTGTGCAAGCTGAATAGCTTCAGATGAGAGAAGAAGAGATTTTTAATTTCTTTACTAGTTGCTTAAATCTAGGTTTCATGCATTGTAAAATCCCGTTAACTACTGCTACAAATGTTCTTATGCTACAAATTCAAGAATGAGAAATATTTATGGCTAAGCTACATTAGATAAAATACTTACATTGGCCCAGCTGGTTCATCATCTGCAGCAGGTATTCCATTGTGATCCAATGAAAGAAAAGGGAAGGAAAGAAAGATTGAGTCAGGTTCTGTATTACTCTCTAGGTTGACAGCAAACAGCAAACTCATCTATCTACAGCATTTAAAGGCCATTCCACTGGGTAGTGCAAAGGTTCATGGAGTTGTTTTTCTGGATTCAAGTTTTAATGGCAAGTATGTTGTTTCGATGGTTTTAAGTTAACACTTTAGATGCTTGTCATGAAGAACTGCAACTGTAGCGGACAGTGTTGCAAGACAGTCATACTCATCTTGTCCCTAAATTCCAGTGATTCAATCTTATACAATAGATGAGAAGACAAACCAACATTTCAGTTGTAAAATCCTGCTGTTTGTTTTCTTGCATTAACATGTTTTTTACCCATTCTTCAACTCTTGGTGGGCAAGTAGTATATACGTAAAGATATATACTATCTCCTCTTCTCCCCCATGGATTATATAGCCATTTCACATTCCACTTTTCTGGATGTCTTATTACATTTTAAAAGAGTTCAGGGTGGAGGTGGAAGTTGCAATGTTTTAATCTGACACTAAACAAATGCGAATACTTTATAGCAGCAGGCATCGTGCATGTCCGTTTCAGGACAGAACTAGGGTAAAATACCAGGAAAACTTAACTGACTGTACAACGGTACAGGCACAACAGATGTCAGCTACAAATAAACTGACAGTACTGCTCTGCCTGTGTGTCTTGACAAAAAACGAGGCCGAAAGAAAACGGTTACATCTTTTGAAAATAGAAAAAAAAAAATATGTGTTTCACATATGCTGTTTCGTGACCAATTGAACAGGATTTATAAATGCCTTATTTTACCCCCACATTGCACTAGAGTAGAAATTAGGTACCTTAATTAGTGATGGGAAAAACAAAACAAAACAATCCATAAAGTTGTGTTAATGCTCCTGTAATACTACTGCTGTGGACCAATAATTGTTTTTATGTCAACTTCATTTTTCTGGGCTATAGTGATTTTTTTCACTTAAGTCTAAATAAAAGAAACTCCAAAAAAAACTCTCAGCAGGATTCCACAAGGGGGCTTAGTGCACATGAAGCAGTTATGGAAGTTACAGTCTTAACAGTGTAGGCATCTGCATGAGCACACACTAGGAGTAATGTCTGTCAAAACCGGACATTACTCCACCTGTACCTTCGAGGCAACGGATAGGCAAAGCCACCGCCAGCACAAACAGTAACCGGAACAAAAAATATTTCAAAAAAATGAAGGACTAACCACAAACCAACAGCTTTACAGCCAAAATAACACACTAGCGACACACCAGTGTCTACAAAAGTCTTACTAGTAACAGTACATTATCAAAACAAGTACAGAGAAAACTAGGACTAGTAAGGACAACCAGACATCAATGTGCTGTATATACAGTGGAGATATACAGAGACACATCAGGTACTGAAACACAAAGCACATTAGAGCAAAATGAAGTCTTCCCTCTACAAACATCTTCAGATTCCCAAAAAGTTTCAAAAACAGGCTATTCTACATACTACAAACTACATACTGTGAGGGAACCTTTTAATGGAGTTGGAGACATCAGTGAGTTCTTATTTTTTAAGCTAGTAATATTAGTAATGCCACATTAAAGAGAGA
Organism: Sphenodon punctatus; assembly: GCA_003113815.1. Classification (NCBI taxonomy): domain Eukaryota; kingdom Metazoa; phylum Chordata; class Lepidosauria; order Sphenodontia; family Sphenodontidae; genus Sphenodon; species Sphenodon punctatus. Next base: position 658,118 of record QEPC01010811.1, read on the forward strand.
GTCTAGTTCAAGACTTTGTCATATCAGCCTTCCACAAATATAATAATCAACATCTTTCGGAGTTTGTTCTGCTAGACTTCAGAAACATGGCTACTTAGAAAGATGCAAGCCACCTCTTTTTTTGGTAACCATTCTATAACCTCCACTATGAATGTAGGTAATATAGGTGTCGTTTCCAGATGGGTAGTTTTAACTGTTAGACTAACAATGTTTCCCTGGTTTACAAAGGCTGCCATTGTGTATTTTCCTAACAGATACAGGATGTGTAGGAGCTTTGCCTGTACAAGTGGTTACAGTTATTCAGAATAATGTTTAAGACAGAACTTTTCCACCACCCTTCTAGGTTCAGTCAAGTTAAAGAAAAAAAATCTTTGTATGTCACTAGCCTGTTTGTCAGCTACTTAACTCAAAAGCATCCCCAGTACAGTACAATACAGTACAGACAGAAAGGACCAAAACCCTAATGAAGAAATTGAGCAAGGAGGGGGAACAGAATTACAGAAAAATAAGTACAAAATTAAGAGTAAATAAAGATTAAAAACAGCAAACTGAAATCCAAATTAGTTGTGAACGTGAATGAAGAAACTTTAAGAAAAGTGTTAACATTATGAACTGTGCATTGTATAGACTGAAGCGGAGATTAAACAAACTCCAAAGCATGCAGATCTCTCACTTACCACCATTTTTTTAAAGGTATGATGCAATTGAGGGGGAAAAAAAAGAAGTCATAGTAACCGACAAATATCAATATAACCCAAAACTCATGCCAGATAGCTGTCTTAGTAACTAACTGTGTCTAACATACTGTGTGGAGCCAGTGGCCATACAGAATACAACATGCCTCTTCATTCCATTCAGATGAATAATCCTGGGCAAGTGTCTTGAAATGCCATGAGTCTCAGAGATTTACAGACACCGTACTAAATCCCTCAGCTCTCAGGAATTTGATTTTTAATCTGTAGGGGATTTGCTGATTGACAATTTTTTATGTAGTAGATTACTTACAGGCAAGGCCTGTATGTTTTAAAAGTGATAATCTACTTAATATTCAATACTATATTTCTTAATTGAAAAGTTTGCAACCTCTAGGAATTGTACCAAACATAATCCCTCCACTCAACAATCCCAACATTACAGTTGTGAGATATAGGGTGAAAACAAACATAAAGCTAATTCCACTTTAACACTACATTCCCAATTCTTATGCATGTTGCAGGGCTGTATTGGTGCCCTATGCAGCCCTGCAACATGCATTAAGAAATGTTAAAGCAGTGTTAAAATGGCGTTAGCATTATGTCTGTTTTCACCCACAGTATTAGATGGAACTCCCCGCAACCTACATGCTGCTGCACACATGGCGGTGAGTGCTCCATGCGGATTTTAAGTCTGTAATATGTTTAATAGAAGAACTAATAGGGAAAATAGTCTGTGTCAGCTTTATCTACCTTGTTTGTCAGAATTAATGCAAGTGGTACATTTATATAACTTTTACTGTAGTGACCCAGTTCTGTATTTGTCTACCATCAAGTATCTCCTCCTCTAGAATCCTATAGACATCAGCATTAACACACTTCTGATGTGCTTAGCATCTAGTTGCAATTATAAAATATTAAGTGTTATAAGGAACTCCGTTTCAGAAGTAGTTTTTAACTGTTGGATAATATTAGCTAAGTAAATGGTGTAAACCGAGACCTAGGTCTGTACATATTTATCAATCGAGCAGGTGTAAAAGGAGACATGACTGCTGTCCTGTAATGGATCTCTGCTGATATGTAGGCTTATACCCAAGCATCCTCTTTACTTTATTTCTGTAAAATGCCTACAACAGGTATGAACTACACTGGGTGAAGAAATGGTCAGCAGAAAATAATCGGTTAACTTGGGAAGAAATATACTTCTCAAAAATATTTTAAAAGGCCAGTTTGTAATCCACTTGGCAGTCTAACTTTGTAAATGGATCATCTTATACACTTTTACAGTAGCTCCATAAAATTCCAATAAAAGGCAACAACCGATAGACAGTGGCTTAATATTTTGCCTTTCCACAAAGAAAAGGGAAATCAAACAATCTGATGAGAAATTTGAATATTTTACTCCTAGAAAATGTCATTGAGGAACTTTAATCTGTTTATCCAACTTTAAAGCTTTCTGCAATCATTCTCAAAATATGATTGATACTCAGGGTGGCCCAACAGATTTTAAGATAGCATGGAATTATATTTTTTAAGCAAATAATGGTCTGTAAAGGAAACAGACTTCAAGTCAGCTATGAGGTAAACCATTCTATGTCGTCAAGGGATCTTAAGAACATAAAAAGTGCAATACTGGGTCAGACCAATGGTCCATCGAGCCCAGCACCTGTTTCCGACAGTGGCCAATCTCAGTCACCTGGACAAGTATCCAACAGGTCACTATGGGGCAATCCATTTCCTGTTGTTCACTCCCAGCTCCCAACAACAAAAGGTTACGTTCCCCAAACCTACCTGGCTAATAGCTGCTAATGGACCAATCCTCCAGAAACTTGTCCAATCCCTTTCTTAAACCCAATTATACTACTGGCCTTGACCACATCTTCTGGCAACAAATTCCACAATTTAATTGCGTGCTGAGTGAAAAAATACTTCCTTTTATTTGTTTTAAATCTACCACCTGTTAGTTTCATGGAGCAGTCCTAGTACTATTTGAGAAGGTAAGTAATCATTCCCTATTAACATGTTCCACACCACTCATGATTTTATAAACTTATATCATATCCCCTCTCATTTGTATCTTCTCCAAGCTGAAGAGCCCCAACCTGTCCAGACTTTCTTCATAGGGGAGCTGTTCCAAGCCCCTTATCATTTTTGTTGCCCTTCTCTGTACCTTTTCTATTTCTACTGTATCTTTTTTCTGAGTTGGGGTGACCAAAACCGTACACACTGTTTGAGATGTGGTGACACCATAGATTTATATAGTGGCATCATGGTATTTTCAGTTTTATTCTCTATCCCTTTACGAATAATCCCTAACATTGTTTGCTTTTTTGATGGCCGTCGTACAATGAGCTGAGGATTTCACTGTATTGTCCACAATGACTCCAAGGTCCTTTTCTCAAGTAATAAATCCTAATTTAGAACCCAGCATTGTATAATAAAGTTTGGATTGTTTCTCCCTAAGTGCATCACTTTGCATTTGTCCATGTTAAATTTCATCTTGTTATAAGCAAAGCAAGACCACTTGCACATATTCCAGTTTTTCACATGTGCTTGTTCCTGCAAGTTTACTACGCATGTACATGTGCTTTTCTGCGTTCATAGCAAAAGATCCCATCACTGTAATCGCACATTACAGGGTTGTAAAATCCCACCCCTTGCACAGCTGTGATCATAACTATAATGTCACTTGCAATCACGCAAGATACAGAACGTGGACACAGACTGGTTATTGAAACAAAAGAGATTTGCAGCATGTGCATGGACCAGTCTAAAGCCAAATCCGTAATGTGTGATGTCACCCAAAGTCACAGGGGCAACAGAACGAAGTAAACACAATGTTGAAACGGACACATAAAACTTTCTATGAGTTGTGACTTGTAGGAGAAATCCATCACAGGAGCACACATCACATGTGCAAGCAGCCTTAGTGTCAACATTTACATCCCCTAATTTCAAATTCAGAACAGGAATAGTCTAATGTCTTTTTCAACCAGGATATATAAGCAGCATGAAAATGGATAAGAAGAAAAATCAGGTTGCATAAAATGTACATATTAATAAAGATTTCATGTACCAAAAGCTATCCATCTGAAATGGAATGTAGGCAGAAATATTTGTAGTGAAAAACATCAGGCCATGATCTGTCAAACCAAGCTCCTAAGAAATTTTCTTCCCATAACAGCATCTAATAAACCAATACGAAGCTAAAAGGTAAAGGCCACCTCTGCAGCTAGGCCATTTACTGTTAGCTCTGCTACACTATTCCTCAGTTGCAGGCAGAGTTAACTCCTGGCCATTCAAACGTGAAGCAAGCTTTTTCAAGTTGTATCAGTTTTCTCCCCTTGTGAGGGTTAGGTGCGAGAGAAAGGTGAAAGGTAGTAGAAAAACAAAAAGGTTACAAGGAGAGCCATTTAAGTGAAATTAACATTTTGATCTTTAATTACTACTTACAGTACTAATAGTATTATAAAGTGGCAAGAAAATGAGTATTATAACCAATGTGGGGTAATGGAATGGAACTGGTGCACAGCTGGGACAGAAAAATGCATTTATGGAAATAATGTACTCTGTATTAAGCCGACAAAGGAAAAAGGAAAAATAAGGCATACATTATAATTCAGTTATTTCACAGCTTTTAAACTAAAAATTATGCAGATAAATTTTTGAAGTAAAAACTGCTTACTTGCAACATTCTCTGGTAGGAATGTAACCAAGGAGTTTTTACTTTCTACTTACCCCAAAATATGCCCTTTTAAAAAACATATTTACTCATTTGAAGCTATTTAATACAAGAAAATGTTTTTACTTTGTTTAAAAATCTCTCTCTGGCATATTACAGAGGTCACAATGGCTGACTGCTATGACTGTAATTACAGTCTCAAAAATAAGCAGCTTACACTATACCCTAGAAGGAAAAAGTTGTTTGCCCCCTTTCATGATAAGGCCAGTCAACTTAGTTCTGGGCAAAACAAATCTGCACTACCATCCTGAAAATCCACTCCTGATCATACATGCAATGAAGTCCCAGCATCCCTGGCAGAATATTACAATAGCTCCTGGTGTTGAAAAGCTTTACATTATTCAACTACAATTCTGTGTACTTCAACAATTATCTGCAGTAAGACATGCATTTTCCTATCATCTGAGGGCAGGATTCTCAGAAAACTGTGTAGGAATCTAAACAGAGTCCTCCTTTCCTTCTGGGGCAGGGGCAAGAGACACTCCATTATAGAAAGCAAATGAAGTTCTTATTGCTGAAGCCCTTTTTCCTAGGATGAAAGGGATGCCCCCAAACAAGGCAATACAGCAATAACTTGAACAAGCACAGCAGACACTCAAACGCTGTAGTCACTCTTTGAGGTGGGGATACAGTTTTCATTGGACACAGATTTGTTTTCTTCCATCTGATACATGGGCAAGATCTAGGTGGGGAATGGTTAGGAAAACAATTAAATGACTGCTAATAACTAGCCATAAATGTGTCTAAATTAGGAACGATTAACGAAAGGAGTTCTCAGCTACTGGGCATCCCTTTTCCTTGGCATGGAAGACATACATGAAGTTAAGTGCTGAAAAAGCCCTGTGAAGTTCATGGTCACAGATTCAAGTCAGAAAATGCTAAAGCCAAAGACTGCCCATGGATACCCTTTTTAATACAGTACTCCTTTTGATCTAGTGAATGCACGCTAGAGTTGGAGAAAATTCTGCTCCAGCCAGAGAGACCGGATTTTGGCGGACAACTTTATGATGCTGGAACTTAAGTCCAGTTGGAGTTTTACAGGGGAAGATTTTTTGGATGAGATTTCTTCCTAACATTTCTTCCTAACAGCATAGGTCTTACAAACAATAAGAGAAGACATTCCCATTTCTGTTTTATTCTATTCTGGGTCTTCTGTGGCCCTTATTGTTATAGTATCAAAGTGGATGTGGTTTATTTTATTTTTTTCCCCAGGGGAAGATAGTGTGCGCAGTGTAGGGTGATGTTTGGTAAGTGTGGCTATTTTAGCATGCAAATCTGCAACAGCAAGGGAAAGACTGAAGAAAAGCAACTTGCACCAGAAGGTGGGGAGGTTTGAGATTTATTCCTAAAATCCCTTTGAGGCTCAGTCTAGCAAGTCACCACAAACCACAAAATAAAGAAAAAAAGATGCTTTTGAGAGAGGAGGGATTGCTCTCAAAAGCAAGGCCTGGACCCTTAAGCAACCCTGCCCCCATCTCTCATCCAGCCTGTGGAGCTTGAACTAGGAGCGCTTTTACACGTAACCGGGGGGAGGTGGGAAAGCCTGCAGAGTTAAAATCGCAGTTCTGTTATTAGCACCTGTGAGAATGCATTAATCCCCTTTTGTCCTGTGAAAACACTTGTGCACTAAGGATGCATGTTCTCACAGGATAAAAGGGGATTCTTGCATTCTCACAGGCATTAATCCCTGCAACAATAGAGCTACGATTGCAATTGAGCGAGTTTTCCTGGCTCCACCGGTAACGTGTGAATGAGCCCTAATTTTCATAGTGGCCTGCAGAAGGGAACGGGCCCCACCCCATCTCTGGTTAGACTTCTGGGTGCAAGGCCAAACTTAGGCACGTTTCGCCTGTGTAAATACACAAGGCTGTGCACTGAGGGATCCCTGCCGGGCAGGATCAGAACCCACTGGGAGGCTCCAGGAGCCACTGGTAGGTAGAGCACAGCATGCTAAGATCTGTGCGGGCTTCACATGCTACTTGTCTTGGTGGCAGCACACACACTGCTGGGGTCAGGATCAGTGTGGAGCCATGCCTGGACAGGGGAAGCTGGGCTTGGGATGGCCACTGCCCCCCTGCACTCCCCACCAGGTACGATGTCATCCAGCGGGGCCCAGAGAGTAGGAACTTGAGGCGGCGGCATGGCATGGCAGCAGTTGAGGCAGACAATACAGGGGGTGGGGGTGGAAGAGGAGTTTGGGAGCAATAGAGGGTGCATGGGAGGAGCAGAAGGAGATCCATATGGGCTTCCTATGTTAGGAAAGGGCCCCAACCACTTTCACACAGGGCTCCAACTTCCTTGGACCGACCCAGCACTGCCTGGTCAGATACAATCTTATGCTGTATCACTGAGGCTGTTCTGTTAAACAACTAAATATGGATACAGAATGGATCTCAGGGACCTGAAAACTAGTGGCATAGGGCAAAACCAAAAATGATAAAGTTATCACACTGATTCCAATTTGTTTTTGCTCTTGCTGCCCAATAGGGAGACAGATTCAAGAAGGGCTATTTCATCATTAAGAAAGCCGGTCCACAATGGGTATTTTCAGACGTTACAAGATCACAGTGAACCACGGTGAATATCCACCTGTGGTCAACGTGTCTCGAACGTCTGTTTGGTGGCCGCCAGATATTCGCCACAGTCAATACCCGCATGGGGTCAATTTGAACCATGCTTCCCGGGCTAGCGGGGGGAATGTTCCGGGAAGCGTGGTCAAAGAGATCCCCAGCGGGGACCAACAAAAAGCAACGTTGGGCCATGGCGAATCCGGCCCGGCGGCCGCATTGGCCCCGCCGCCCGCCCGTCTCCCTGGAGGGCGGGCAGCGGGACCGTGGAGGGGGNGTTAATTCACTGACAGGTAGTATTTTCAACTAGAAGGGTAAACAGTACTTAAATAAAAGTCTGATTAAACAGAAATTCAACTGATGCAGAAATTAAATTAATGGAGCAGTAAATTTTAAAGAAGTTCCACAAATTCATCTTAACAGCTGAAATAATAATACTGGTACTATGAACAGCTATGTGGATGCAAAATGATCTCCAGGGTGTGATACAAATAGATGAGGGTATAAGTGGAATTCCTGTTTAAATGGGATAAATGTAGCCATCAAGTTACACTGCTGGCTGAAGAGCTGAGTACAGACCAGCTCTTAGCAGCAATGAAAGATTTTACTATCGTTAGCCCTTCAAAACCAACATAACTGATCATGTGAACGGATTGCTTTCCTGGCATGTGCATAACACTACCATTAAGGCCCAATTGCCCACCACATGGCAACAGCCTTGTACCAGAGGAAAGGAATTTTTCTGTAAGGTTAATGGGAGGCATTAGCTTGGCTGGTGAGCTTGCAAGCATGACAGGGAGACCACATTTTATCTGAAACAATGAAATGCTAATTTTGTGAAGCTGCATTTCGGAGCACAACCCCATTTTAATTTTTTTTAATTAGTATTTATACAACATGTACAATCTGATAAGTTATTACAATACATATTTGTACCACAAGAGCTCCATCCAATTCCAGGCCTATAGCTGGACATTGCTCTTTAGGTGTGAAGTGGATTGTGCATAAATGCCTGTGATACAGGTACCTGGGTACCTTACTTTCTAACTTTAGAGCACAACCCATTTTAAATCCAGCTGAGCATCTAGGTTTATAACAGGCCTTTGAAAAGATTAAGTATATATAGGGACCTGTGTTCACTGCACCATCGTAATTTGCACTGCTTTCTGTGGCATCAGCTGAGCTCCACATGCTACGGCAAGCTTTAATTGTATTTTAAAGGGCTCCTTTGTTGTGGCTGTGAAGGGAGAGCCTCATGCTTTGCTAGAAAACAGTGATTCCCCCTTTTCTGAGAGTAGGGGTCATCTCAGTCCAGTAGGCTGCAGAGAAGCTGCTTTAGGTTCCCTGCTGAGACAGCTCATAAGTGACCTGCATCATGGCTCTCTCTCTGTTTGGGGGGGGGGAAGGAGAGTAGAGGCAGCCTCTGTGGTGAGGAGGGAATGTTGGGAGTATGTGGGAGGAGGAAGTCTGTGGGGGAAGTCTGTTTCTGGGATGTGTGTGAGAGGGGGCTGTTTTTATGATGTGGTGTATGTGTTATTTATTGCCTATATAGGGATATTTTTTTTCTTTGTAGCACTGTGGTAGTGTGGGTTGGGGGCAAAGGACACATGATTATTTCTGGGAGACTGCATCCTGTGAGTTGCATAATTATACAAATGAGAACATTATGCAAATTTGTGTTTGTGCTGAACTTGCAGAATTTGGCTTCCCAGGCTACAGAATTTAGGATTTTTTTTGGTGCAGTGAACATGGGTTTCTGAGCATATGCCAGCAGCATTTTAAATTTCTGCTTATGGGTCTCGTGACTAAGTTGCCTTCAGTTTACAGTCAGTGCTCAGCATGTGAGATAGTCTAAACCATTTTCTAATCAGTGGGAAGTCTGTTATTTCAGGCCTTTGATTGAATTCTAATAGTCCAAGAGCCCATGCTGAGATAATTCCATCATTAGGTTAAAAGGTTTGGCTATTTAGACATCTTACATCTCCAAAACTGCCAATCTTATGCGCAACTACTGGGGCATTAGTGGTGCCCCTGTACATCCCCCCTTCAGGGTGTACCTTATCACACCATAAAGGTACAGAGATGAAATAAGCAATATCTGTTGCTGAATAGTGTACTTAATTCCAAACTGTCCAATCTGACTAGCTATGTTCAGGCTTAACCCCTATCTGACCCCTCTGAAGAGGGGTAATGGAGACCATTAATTACACCATAAGGTACGTGGCCAAAACTGGTGCCAGTTGCCTTCTGGTATCTTAAATATCCAATCTGACTACTTTACATGGGCTGTGAAGCCCAAATCAGACCATCTAATATGGTCTGTGCCATAACTATTTCTACTGTACCTGTCTCTTATACACATCTAGATGTGTATAAGAGACAGGGCGGGGACCGTGGAGGGGGCGGGGCCGTGCGGCCGCACGTTGCGCCACGCAGCCCCACCCCCTCCCAGATCCCCCGCCGGGATCCCCCCGGCACGTCTGTTACAGCGTGACGGGGTGACCCCAGCGGGGAATGAATGGGGTGATTTCGGTACGGGGCCAATGGGCTCCGTAACGTCTGAAATCACCCAAGGAAGCCCACCCTAGAGATAGGATAGTCATGGATCATGGAAGAAGCTGTAAGTTGGAAAATAAACCAAACGACAGATTAGTCATGTGTAACACATTATTGGAAAGCATTCAGTGCAGTGACGAGACCCACAGAAGAGCTTGTACAGAAGAGAAAGCCCTAAGGACAGGGAAGACATCTCAAGAGTACAGGATTCTCAGTGAGAGCATCCCGCTTCCAGTCCCTTCCAATTTAAGCCAGGGGATCGAGCTCAAGCGCCCCAGCTGATCACAGCTCCAGTGACATCACATGAGAAAACAATCCAAGGTAACCAGTATCCAAACTGTTTTGGGCTTTGATCAAGACCAACCCCTCAAACTTCAACTGCAGCTAGTGAAGATCCAAGCCCAGTGTATTTGTAGTTGCTTTTTTCCATTAATAAGTGAATTTAGAGTAAATTGCATTCATTAAGACTAGTAGGCCAAAAAGTGCTTGTATACGAGGGGGAAGGGGAACATCAATTTATCTAAAGGAGGTTACCCAAGCAGAGTTCATTTTTTTGTATTTTAGAGACAGCCTGGTGCACAACACAGGGTTGTGGCATAACATATACATTGGAGTTTAGCTATAGCACGGGTTGAAGACTCAAAGGGACAAATTATGCTAGCCCTTTCCTGATCAATGAGTGTATCAGCTTAATTTGCTTCTTTAATGTTTTCCTTATAATTAATACCTTCAAGAAAGCTATTTCCCCACATACTTTACTTTTTGCATTTGATAGCTCTTTGCGTATAGTTTTTAGTTTGCTAGAGTATTTTCCATAGTAAAGAAAACTACCAGCACAGTATGATTAGAACCTACAAAAATAGACCGTAGGCTTCAGGACATAAACTGGTCGCTTTTTGAGATAGAGGTGGTTTTAAGTTGACAGTTGCAAGTATAAAATTTTGCATTTAATTTCTCCTTGAGAGAAAAGGTAGTGAGGAGGAAAGTATGAAAAATCCAGAGCTTCAATCTCCAGGACTTTGAAGTTGTCTTGCCTTGCAAAGAATTGCAAACAGAACAAGCAAGTTCAATAATTAATTATTTTATTACTATCATTTGTACCCCGCCCCTCCTGTGAACAGCTCGGGGCGGCTTCCAGCAATATAAATACATAAAACCAATATAAAACAATTTAAAATAATCAACAATAAAAATGTTTAAAACAGGGCCCCAGAAATTAAAACAGTAAAACAGGATAGGGGCGAAGAAACAATAACCCTAACCCACCCCCAAAGGCCTGGGCGAACAGCTAGGTTTTACAACACCACCGGAATGACAATAGGCTTGGGGCCAGGCGAGCTTCCTCCGGAAGTGAGTTCCAAATACGCGGCCCGGCCACCGAGAATGCCCTCTCCATTGTGGCCCCCCGTTTTACGCGGGGGACCTCCAGGAAGGCACCCCCGGTCGACCGCAGGAGCCGCTCTGGGGCATGGAGGGCGAGGCGGTCCCTGAGGTACGAAGGGCCCAGACCGTGAAGGCTAGACACCACCAGGATACAGGAGGGACCTCTTTTATCAGATCCTTGATTCCACCAACTGTTTAAGAGTGTCCAAACCTTCTCATAACCCCTCACGAGAATCAGGAGTTCCACACAGGATTTAACACTGGCACATGAATAATTTTTAAGTGTGTACTTAGCAAGCTTAGTACAGTGTCATTTGAAAGTGCTTACAACCTGGTCAAATGAAGACTGGAATAAATCTATGCATGACTGTTTCCATAACAAACTGTAAGTTTCACATGTCAGCCATTTTTTATTAAAGTCCTACCCAGACCTCACTAGAAGTGCCAAAAGTTATAAGGAGCCATCCAGGGAATTGTGGCTTCAAAGGCCTTTCTGGCTCCCAGCCAAAACATTCTTCTAGGCAGCAAAGAGGAGACTACTAGAATATTGCCAGGTACACTGCTGGCGCTATATAAATGTTTGTTAATAATAATAATAATAATAATAATAATTTTTATTCTCAGACTCCAACTACATTCAATGGTTTGGGGATTCTTTGGAGCCATCCTGGGAGCTAGCTGCTCCATTTAGATTGAGAGCTGCACACACATGCCTAGAATCCTCTTTTTTGGGTGCCCTTTGAACAAGCTGAGCAAATCTCTGTCCTTGCTTAGTAGGCATTTTTTAGAAGTTTGCAACTTGGTAAACTAGTTTTGTCCAATCCCAGTGTAGGCATTGTTCCTCAAAAAACTACCTCTTCCAGATTGAACTGAAACTTTTAAACCTTGACTGTTTTGTTGCAAGGCTGTTAAATAGACTACATTTAAAAAAAAAAAAAATACAGAATGTTTCTATTTTTGAGAGAATGCTCAAAAATGGTTGACCTGTTTTGCACAAAAGGTTACTCAAGCAGTTCATCTCTTGACACAGAAACTTCGATCCCAATAGGTTTTAGCTACCTGAAAATGGCAGTAGGATGGAATCTTAGCTTTTGCAGATGCTATTACACAGGTTCTAATACCCGTCTTGCATATTTAAAGACTTGTCCACTATTAGAAAATGACACTGCATCACAATATGGACAACCCATTATCTCCCCACTCCCTTTCCATTAATTGAAAGTATCATGTTCTTATGCAGAACAGGACTGAGCATCCGCCCTCACTAGGCCTCCATGGATATATTGTCTATCAAAAAAATCAATTATAACTAACTAACGGGCTGTCATGTTACGGTCTGTTCACCAACCAGAGTCTTTCATACATTGTTTCTTTTCTGCAAAATATCCCCCTCCACTAAAAAGATAAAGGATTTCTTCAAGAGGACTGCATATGTACAGCTGAGTAACACCACCTACATGAGGTGGTATTGGAGAGATGTAACCACAAAGCCTGAATGCTCGGGAAAAGATTACCTTTCTATTCCCCAACAGATGGAGGCTCTCAGAAGAGGTCTGCCATGCTAGCAGACCTGTGCAAAGCTAATCCCTTTTTGGCAGAACACAATCCATGGGAGGAGAGAGGGAGTCCACCTGCACATACTGCTCTTCTCGCAGAGATCCACATTGTGTGTGGAGTTGAAACCAAATTGTACTTCTGGACAAGATTAGAACTTCTGGACAAATGGTACGCTCTGGAGAACATCTATCAGTTCACAGAGCACATTGTTGAAAGTCACCAACTTTTTGTGCGAAGACATAAATATTATGACATAGGAGTCGCATTTAAACATGATTAAAAATATTTAAATCAAAGCTACTTTAAAAAAATGTTTCTGTGGGATCTTTTAATAAAAGTAAATATAATAAGGATCCCTCTTTTGTAACATGAAAACTAATCCCTGCTTTTTCAATCCCGAACAGCTGCCAGATTGAGGGAGTGTTTCTCGGTAACTCCTTTATTTAAATTTATTCTCCTACACTGCCTAAGATACTGGTCTTCTTCAAAAGTGAGGATACAAAGGACACAGTGGGCCCCACTTCTTTTGCAGTAGGAAGAGAACTGCATAAAATCAAGTACTACTACACTTTCTAATACTGGAAAAATGAGAGAACCCTGTTCCAAGCTCCGTACAAGCTGCAGCACTTGTTTGCCAATTGTTCTGAAGTGGTTCTGAGAACATTCTTACCATCTGGGACTTCATCCGGCCGCTTCCTCTTCTCATAAACCACAATGATGACAATGAGGATGATAATCTCAGCCAGTATCCCCAGGAAGGGCCAGAGAGGGGCCAGGTGGCTGCGGACGCGCAGGATGGTGGTGACAGCAGTGGTGCCTATCTGGTTCGTTGCATTACACTCGTATTCGCCAGGATCCTCATTTATTTGGAGGTTTATAATACTCAGCTCTGTATAGTTTTCTTTATTAACAACAAAGAAGCGGCCAGAAGAGTTGACGATATCCTGTTAAAAGCAGAAAGGGAGGAGAGGATAGTGGGAGCTCTCAGAAAGCTAAGATGACAAACTGTTCATGCACTTTCTCTTGGTTTACAAGATGGGGGTATTTATAGGAATTCTTTAACCAGTAGAGAAGCAAATTATTTGAGATCATGGAATTCAAATCATCACTGAATGATCGAGATCATTAATCTTATGGTTTATGCAGCCCAAAATACCTACAAAGCAGCTAAATTTATTCTCCATAAACTGCAGTTCTGCTCTGAAAAGAGTATGCAAAATGGCACCTTTACAGGTGCTTCCCTCAAGATTCAAAGCCACAGGTTTGGTTGCCACTCTCTAGAACCAATACAGAACTAAGAGTGCATGCATGCGTGAGCACACCCAATTTTGCTTGGACCAGCCTGGTCTCCCCAGTTTTGTCACTTCTTCTGCCTCCTTTCTGCGTAAGTACATTAATTGGCACTATAGATTTCCCCCAGCGCCAATCCCCGACTGGGCACCCAGATACCCTTCAGAAGGCCCATACTCTCCAGGACATCTCCCCTGCACTTTCTGGCAGCACACCCTCAACCCCCAGACTGGTATGATTCGAGGAACTCAACAGCATTCAAGGTGCACCTGAAGCAGCAAGGCAGCCACCCATTCTATAACCTTTCCTAATAAGGGGAGGTTAGAAACAGAGCAATAACTGGTTGGTGAAACCATCACCATCAGGAGATGGTTTCTTGAGTAGGAGCCACACAACTGCTAGTTTGAGGGTATCTGGAAGCCTGTCCTTTTGAAGAGAGGTATTAACAAATCCAGCCACCAATGGCTCGTTTCTTGTGGGTGGTTTTCCCCAGCCAAGATGGGCACAGATCTAGTTCATAACCGGTCACCCACACACAAACACACCCTTTGCATTGGTGGGTGATGCCAATTGAAAGTGATTCAGACAAAGGATGGAGTCTCCCCCATTTAGAGCAGACAAACTAATGGCTCTCATGTTATGGAGAACTCAAGCAATTTTGTCTACAAAGTAGGTGGCACATGATTATTCCTCTGTTCACCACTTTGCAGATGCTACAGAGCAACACAGAAGAAAACTTTCTTCACTGCCACCACCACAGCACAGCCCTTTTAAAAAGATCTATGCTGCAATTAGTCAGCTTTGGCCTGAGTCAAGTACAATGTCCACTTGAACCACCTATCCTTGTGGCACAGGAGGACCTGTGCCACAACAGCAGCAGAACAGATGTTTGGGTGTTGCTGCATCAATGACTGAAGTCAACATGCTATTCCACAGTTCAAAAAGGTCACTGGCAAAGCAGTCAAGATCAGTGGGTCTGTCCCTCAGAGTGTTCTAGAATCCTATTGTGTCCATTAGTTTCTGGAGCCAGACCAACTTACCTAGCCCACCACCCTGAAGGGGTAAAGTTGTCTTTGTCCCTTCTCTCATGCTTCTCACAACTCCCTCCCAAACACAAGCCCATCCCTCCTAAAACGTACCTCTTCCATGAAGCTTTCCCTAGCTGCTTCTCCTGATTGCTCAGTGGTGCTTCTCATACTGCCTTATCATTCAGGACCCCCTTCCTCCCCTTCTAACAAAGCTAAATGTATGCACCTGCAACTTCTTGAATGTATTTCCATCTCTCCCTAGGTTCCTCTCCCTCTTCTGTTCCCTGCTGTCCAGGCAAGCACTGCTGTGTTGCATTGTAAATTGCAGGGTACATTCTATGGTACTGCAACCACATGCTACCAAGAAATAGTTAATTCACTGACAGGTAGTATTTTCAACTAGAAGGGTAAACAGTACTTAAATAAAAGTCTGATTAAACAGAAATTCAACTGATGCAGAAATTAAATTAATGGAGCAGTAAATTTTAAAGAAGTTCCACAAATTCATCTTAACAGCTGAAATAATAATACTGGTACTATGAACAGCTATGTGGATGCAAAATGATCTCCAGGGTGTGATACAAATAGATGAGGGTATAAGTGGAATTCCTGTTTAAATGGGATAAATGTAGCCATCAAGTTACACTGCTGGCTGAAGAGCTGAGTACAGACCAGCTCTTAGCAGCAATGAAAGATTTTACTATCGTTAGCCCTTCAAAACCAACATAACTGATCATGTGAACGGATTGCTTTCCTGGCATGTGCATAACACTACCATTAAGGCCCAATTGCCCACCACATGGCAACAGCCTTGTACCAGAGGAAAGGAATTTTTCTGTAAGGTTAATGGGAGGCATTAGCTTGGCTGGTGAGCTTGCAAGCATGACAGGGAGACCACATTTTATCTGAAACAATGAAATGCTAATTTTGTGAAGCTGCATTTCGGAGCACAACCCCATTTTAATTTTTTTTAATTAGTATTTATACAACATGTACAATCTGATAAGTTATTACAATACATATTTGTACCACAAGAGCTCCATCCAATTCCAGGCCTATAGCTGGACATTGCTCTTTAGGTGTGAAGTGGATTGTGCATAAATGCCTGTGATACAGGTACCTGGGTACCTTACTTTCTAACTTTAGAGCACAACCCATTTTAAATCCAGCTGAGCATCTAGGTTTATAACAGGCCTTTGAAAAGATTAAGTATATATAGGGACCTGTGTTCACTGCACCATCGTAATTTGCACTGCTTTCTGTGGCATCAGCTGAGCTCCACATGCTACGGCAAGCTTTAATTGTATTTTAAAGGGCTCCTTTGTTGTGGCTGTGAAGGGAGAGCCTCATGCTTTGCTAGAAAACAGTGATTCCCCCTTTTCTGAGAGTAGGGGTCATCTCAGTCCAGTAGGCTGCAGAGAAGCTGCTTTAGGTTCCCTGCTGAGACAGCTCATAAGTGACCTGCATCATGGCTCTCTCTCTGTTTGGGGGGGGGGAAGGAGAGTAGAGGCAGCCTCTGTGGTGAGGAGGGAATGTTGGGAGTATGTGGGAGGAGGAAGTCTGTGGGGGAAGTCTGTTTCTGGGATGTGTGTGAGAGGGGGCTGTTTTTATGATGTGGTGTATGTGTTATTTATTGCCTATATAGGGATATTTTTTTTCTTTGTAGCACTGTGGTAGTGTGGGTTGGGGGCAAAGGACACATGATTATTTCTGGGAGACTGCATCCTGTGAGTTGCATAATTATACAAATGAGAACATTATGCAAATTTGTGTTTGTGCTGAACTTGCAGAATTTGGCTTCCCAGGCTACAGAATTTAGGATTTTTTTTGGTGCAGTGAACATGGGTTTCTGAGCATATGCCAGCAGCATTTTAAATTTCTGCTTATGGGTCTCGTGACTAAGTTGCCTTCAGTTTACAGTCAGTGCTCAGCATGTGAGATAGTCTAAACCATTTTCTAATCAGTGGGAAGTCTGTTATTTCAGGCCTTTGATTGAATTCTAATAGTCCAAGAGCCCATGCTGAGATAATTCCATCATTAGGTTAAAAGGTTTGGCTATTTAGACATCTTACATCTCCAAAACTGCCAATCTTATGCGCAACTACTGGGGCATTAGTGGTGCCCCTGTACATCCCCCCTTCAGGGTGTACCTTATCACACCATAAAGGTACAGAGATGAAATAAGCAATATCTGTTGCTGAATAGTGTACTTAATTCCAAACTGTCCAATCTGACTAGCTATGTTCAGGCTTAACCCCTATCTGACCCCTCTGAAGAGGGGTAATGGAGACCATTAATTACACCATAAGGTACGTGGCCAAAACTGGTGCCAGTTGCCTTCTGGTATCTTAAATATCCAATCTGACTACTTTACATGGGCTGTGAAGCCCAAATCAGACCATCTAATATGGTCTGTGCCATAACTATTTCTACTTTACTGAACTGGAATTATGCCCTTTGGTTCAAAGGTTCTGAATTATCTTGGCAAAAAAAAGTGAAAGCAAATGATTCTTTTCTGCTACAGGAATAAATACAATTACATTTCTTTATTTTTACCAAGCTCTAACCTCCCCTACACCTTATCCAAATTACCCTTTTAATTTTAAACTTTGAAATAACTTTAAATTTGGTTTTACATTAAAAATGGCTTTTTGTGATGCAACTTACAATTAGTAATTAGTAATATTTTTTAACTACATTAAGTAGAGGTCTTTGTGGTACATAACAATACAAAATACAATTAGCCAATAAAACAACGCAGATTAGTCTCTCTCACTATAGTCGGTCTCATTTTCTTCATCAGCATGGATGTTTTTCTCTCCATCATCTTCATGATGCACAGAGGTTTCATCTGTGTACATTAAAACTTCAAGAGATGGGGGCACCTGATGCCAATCAAACCACTTGGGTGCACACATCTGTTTTCCAATACTCCATCCATGGTCCTGTGGTTTGCAAAACAAAGGCTTACTTTGTGTAGCTTGGTTCCAGAGTCCACAAACAAAATTTTCTGCAGTATTTTCTGCTGGATGACAGACTTACATGGTGGCATAGTACTTCCATCTGTTCCTTTGAATTTGTCCAGAGGAGCGCCATCTTTTGGTTTGCACACATCCGTAAGCTTCTGCAATTGTACTTCATTAATAGTTTTCAAAAGTTTTAAACTCATACGCCTTGCAAGCAAACGACTTGATACTTTGTATTGCTGCCTCATTCACCAGCTCTTGCCTTCTTGTTTCTTTCTAGAAACTTGAAAGAGCAAACCTCCCCCACCCCCCTTTTTTGTTTTTGTTTTTGTTTAAAAAGGCTGCTGTGTGGTCACATCCAGTGGAACAATGAAATCCAGTTAAGGATTTGCACACTGATGAACCCAATGTGTCAGCCAGCCAGCTCTCTCACATCAGTATACCTCAAATTATTATTTGACTGCAATCTAGCTTCCATCCAAACATGTATTTCATCTTTTAAGTGTGAAACATTTCCCAGAAGAGTGACCAACACATTGTGCCATTGGTGCGTATGAAAATGTTACTTGGTGAGGTACATGACATTGCAAGGTGGTAAATCAGTCCGGAATCTGCCTCTTCATGAATGCATTTCTAGGAGGTTTCTTTCCTGCATTGCATGCTACCTTCCACAGTATGGAAAACATAACACTCTTCCTTCAGGGTTGCATGCAATACTTTGGGACCAAGAATGTGGACACATTCATCAGACATCCATGCTTTCACTAGAAATTGCACCCAAGCCTTTTTGAAGTTGTCATTCCTCAGCACTGTAATGAAATTGAAATGTCTCATTTCTGCTCCAGAAATTGTATAGTGTTGATCATGGCTCATCGGTCTTGTCCAGGATCTTTTACTGATTACTCCATCAATAAACGATCCTGTTGAAAACAATATGTACAGCACTGCCACTCATCTTGCTATGTTTTACAAGAATGTGTCTTGCAATACCTCCAAAACATTGGAGAAAACTCAAAAAGGGTGGGTATGAAGGAGGAACATTCCATCAACCAACAAAAACTTTTTCCAGTACAGGAGTTGTCCCATCAAATCGCTTTCCACCTTAGCTTCAATTACCTTCCCATCATTTTGTTTTCTTCAGAATGTTGCTCCTTCAGATGCACAGGTACTTGTTTTGCACCTTTTAAATTGGCTGGTTAAAGCACAACGGATTCTCGCAGCACTGTTCAATTAAGTTGTCACAAGCGTAATTTCCCTTGTGGAGCATGTTTAACAGGAAATCAGCTGTAGTCTTTCCCAGAGCTAATGTTGAACAATGAGGGGTCAATGGTTGCACCAAATGGATTTAGACTTTGTTCAATTTTTTCAATGATGCTCAACTGTGCGTGATCTTCTCTCATGTTGGCAGGTCACAGTTCAGCACCAACATCTTACTGTTTGTGGAGCCCAAATTCTTCATACACATTGCTCAAAATGCTTGTTCTCATGAAATGGCTTCGTGCTCATCTTTGCCTGGCAGATATTGGTGGATGCTGAAGTTCTTGTTTAGATGTCTTGCAGCATTAGCATTGACTATGTGCTCCAATGTTATGTCGATGGCAGATCTTGAAAAATTCTTTCCTGTCTGACGTATGGAAGTAATTGTAATGCCAGGGTGAGTCTCCTCCATTTCCAGCATACCGTCTTGTAGTCGGACAAGCCATTTCTCATAGTTCGGCTGATTGAAGCCAAACAAACATATGCAAACAAGCTGTGACTGCCAGTGTATGCGCTGTGGGAAAGCCTGTGAAACAGGTGAATGAGTTTGATGTAGGCAAACCAGTATTGCGCCTTTTTCCAATGCTCACCTGACTTTCTGTTCCTTGATAATTCTACATATGCATCTATGAAATTCCTCAGTTCTTCATTAAAAACTTCCTTTCTGAAGGTTGAAGGTGTGTCACATAAGCATTGAAGTTCCTCAACGGTTTCAGCAGGGATATCATAAGTCCTGAAGTATAGGATTTGCATAACTGAAGCTAGGAGAGGGTGTACCCTTTTACATATGTTGAAGTAGGTACCTATTATGAACCTATTCAATTATCATTCAGCAAGTACTCCAGGCAGATGTGAAATCCACCAAGCATTATGAAAAACTTGTTGAACTTAGGACTTAATTCTGTTTTTATCATAAGTGCAAGTTTTGCAATGGCTAAATTATACATCACAATGATGTGCTTCTGCTGGCACTCTTCAACTATTTTCAGGGATCTTTTAATAGTTTCTGCCACAACCTGGAGCATTGTTGGAGACTGGTTGATCTGTGCGAGATACATTCATTTTCTGTTGAGTAAGTTGATCCACCAAAACTTTGGAATTCCAGCCTGCCCACATTGGAGTTCCTTCCATCTTAAACGCCAATGACATCATACACAGCGTCAAGCACAATGAAATTTTAAGAACTCTCCAAAATTGCAGATCTTCTGTCGTCATCAAATGGACATTGTCATTCTTGGTCTCCTCCTGTATGGTTCCAGTTCCAAACCAATAGCTGTGAGTGTTCTTCTCTTTCTTTTTCCTATTGAGGGCTTTGGTGAAGTCTCAACCATTTCTTCCTCCAAGAGTTTCCATGCAACATTATGAAAGCGATACCAACCGTGTCATACAGTCCTTTTCTATCAACAGTTTCAACGTATGCATCATACTTATCCCAGGCAAGTCCCGTTACTAATTCTAGCAATCATATTCCTTCTGGGATGTCCCGCTGCTCATTAAGTGATACTTATGTTAGTTCAGTCTCTACTTCCTCAACACAATTATAACAAAGTGCATAAATCGATTAAGAGTATCAAGGACCTTCCTGCTGCAAGTATTGCAGAGATACTTTTCACTGGAATACTAAGCTGGAGATGTTTGGATGGCTTGACATGCCTATTTGTTAACAGTGTATACATCTTGGGAAAATGACAACACCCTCGTAGCATTTCTTTCTGTCCTCTTTTGAGGACAGACCCAAGTGTGTTCAGAACTCAAACAAAAGTTGAGGAACGTTTACTTCTCCTTTTAGGATATCTTTTACCATTAGTTTTGATAGTAAAAGCGTCTTGGAAGCTTTTAGAATTTCATGGTGAAGAAGAAATGCTGCATCACGAACAGTTATTGGTGTACTCTTCTTGTCATTTATCACTTCTCATTTCAACCGCTTCCAGTTTCATGCTGCTCTTGAAGAGTTTTCCTATTTTTTGGTTAAATGTATCCTTCAGCTGATCTCTGAAATGTTGCAATAGTTTTTATTGAGATGCTGAACAGTAAATGCACTGGATGTGTCTTTGAAATCACATTTGTAGATCTCGGATGACAGAGCCATGTACTGTTTGTTGTATGTCCATCATATGCACTTCTTCAGTCTTGATTATGGACTGCTCAACGAAAGCACATATGGCTTCAAATGCTGTTTTATGTGCCTCTCTTGTGATCTGCCATGAAGAATAATCTATACATTTGGGAGATGTTACTTCTGGGTTTTTTTTTCTGGTATGCATTGTGTCACATACCATGGGAGCATACCTCTTTGGCAGTGAAATCTACATCATTTATACGTGTGAACATCTGGTCATCCTTCAGCATATTTGCAAATCTTTTTATGTTCCTTCCAAAGTTTTTTATTGTACACCTAAGTATCATCATCATTTAACTTTTGCTTTACTCCTCGGTAACTTTTGCTTTACTTCTCAGTTTCTTGTACTCTTTTAGGCAGAATATGCATTTCTTTTCAAACACACCGGTTCCCAATGAGGTTTTGATGTCAGAGTGGAATGAAGTGGTTGCAATACAGTAGGTTGAGTTGCAGATTTTGATGCCAAGTTGATTGTTCCAAAGGCAGCACAACCACTAAAACATCAGTTTATGAACAGTCATCAGACAGATGGTACTGCGTTGAACTTCCGATAACAGGCAACATGATATCCTGTGTCTCCAGTTGGAGCATAAGGAAGCTTGATTGCAGAATATTTTGACTTCATTTGTTGCCTACACATCCAAAACTTTGTACATGTTCATAGTCTCTTACCTTTTCTTTTATCAGATTCATCTCCTATGTGTAGGACACACTTCATTGTTGAATCCATCATGATGTCCCAAGGCTAAAGGTTGTCACTGCTTACAATGTGCTTACTTTCTCACATTACTTTGTTTTCTTGTACTGAGAGATCAGTAAGTTTCCCAATATAATACATATGACATTATAACATAATTTTAGCATTTGACATTTTTATATCCATGTTATACTCAAACTATCCCGACTATCCTACATGATACTATCCCTTCCTAACCAAAAGCAAGGGGCGCTAATCCTTTTCAACCTTTTGGTAAGTGTGACAAACTGTAGGCTGTGTTGGGGCATCCCAGTGTGGCTTTCAATGGATAGGATTTACTCTAGTGGTTAGGCTATTGTCATCTGAGACAGAAGGGCAACGAAGATGGTCAGGTGTCTGGAAACCAAGTCTTATGAAGAAAGGTTGAAGGATCTGGATATATTTAGCCTAGAGAAGAGAAAACTAAGGGGCACATGATAGCAGCTTTGTACAGGGGCTGCCACCTCCTAAATGCCCCAGCAGTCACTCCTAAGACTGGCAGTTTTGGAGATGCTATAACTTTTGTAAGATGTCTAAATAGCCAACCTTTTTGTACCTTATGACGTAATTATCTGGGCATGGGCTCTTGGATTAACAGGTTGTGCTGCTGACCTCTTTTGCTCAGATATCTAGCCACACTAATCTTAGCCAAACTTGCCAAGGCTGGCAAGTTGTAAAAATAGCAGATCAAGCATGACTCTCGAAGAGATGCCAAATTTACCATGTCAGGAGTAGCATGACATGGTGGTAGTGGACCCCAGTCTGATTTACCAGATGTTGACAGAGGCCTCACTCCTGGGAAGAAAAAGCTTGTTAAAAATGGATACTATCCATTAGGCCTTTTCCCAATGGCTCTCCTCACTTCAAGGTATTTTGCTAGTTGCAGCCATGAACAGCAGGCTTTGCAGTCCTGTCCCACAACTAGAGGAACTGAGCGGTGCAAGCAGCTCCATACTATCTGCACCTCTGACCTAAATCCTGAGACTAATGGACTAAAGTTGTTACACACTGGTGATAGCACCTGATCAAGACTTAGCCACAGAAGGCCCACACCTGCCCCATGAGAAGGTCCTGCTTCTTGTTTCCCCTATTAAATCCAAAAGATGTTCTGACAACATTGGGGTTATGTCTGTACATGTGCATTCCTAACAGGAAAAATGCCCCAGCATCCCACAATAATATTAAATCCTACATCGATTAAAAAAAGGGGGTTCAGATTCATCTGAACTGACAATAGAGAGAGCAATAGGCTGGTTTTGGTCAATTTAATCTTCTAGAATTCTCTTTCAGCTCTGCTGAAGAGCATAGAGAGAGACTGTGCTGCTCAGAAGAAATTAGAGAAGTACCTTGATTTGTCCTTCTTAAACAGTTATACTGTTGAATTTAACCTTTAGTTTGCAACACTTTTAGTGTCCATTTCTCCTCCTCTGAAGTTTAAAGATAAGATGAACTCTTACTGCAACTCACCCTGCTTTAGATAAATCAGTAGTATAATACACACATAGCTGCATGATCTCCACTCATGTTGATGATGGGGAACAGAAGAAACAGTACAGGTCAGGAGAGATGTTCTTGGGCAGAGTGTGGAACTCAGGCCGTAACAGCAAGGAATCCTGAAGGCCAGAACCGACATGCAGTTTTCTGGCTCCATGCACAACTTGGATTCAATAAATCTTGCTTTCCTCAGCAGGAATCAACAAGGGTAACTTTCACAACAGAGGAGTAACATGCACTTTTTCACTGGTCGGAACAAATCCCCTTCACACCTTCATTCTTTGTATGTCAAGAATTTTTCTCCAATTATACAGACATGCCTCCAAGTCCCACGTAGATCATGAAGTGCTAGGACTGAGCAGAGCTGGCCCAAGGGTTTCAGGGGCCATGTGCCAAGCTTTCATGCAGGGCCCCAAAGGCCGGTCAGCCCTCCCTAGAATTGGGGGGGGGGTTTCAGGGGATGAGGGGCAGCTGATTACTTACCTGCAACTTTACTGTGTCAGGTCAGCATATAACTTGCCAGGAATTCCCAGGAAGTTTACGCCACCCCCCCACCCCCATGAGGACTGACTCGGCGACGCCCGGTGGGGGAAAAAACAAAAACTGGTGGCATCTGTCAGTCTCTAGCCCGCGGCGGTGCGGGGCCCCTCTCCCTGCAGGGCCATGTGCCTGGGCGCTGATGGCACATGCCTCGAGCCGGCCCTGGGACTGAGACATTAAGTACAAGGCTTTTCCAGTGTCTCACCTCCTGCTTATTATCCTAGCACTTTGTTAAAGCTTTTGTCAGAAAGCCTGACTAAGAAAGCAAGTTGCCAGCTTCTCATGCCATCTTCCAATTGAACTTTAAGGATGGATTTAGCATTATACTTGCTTGCCAAAGAGATGCTTGGCACACAAAGATGTTCCTATTCGTTTTTTATCACCACTAGCTGGATTCAGTCCAAAATCCCTTTCTCACAAAAAAGCCCCACACAATTTAAACCCAAATCCCTCTAAAATTTACTTTTCAAGCTCTCTTTCCAAGCTGAGCCTATGGATTCTTGTGAATTTTGATTATTCCAACACGGCATTTTGTGTAAAGATGACCAAGGGCAGCCAGGTATCAGACCAGGCTTCCATTTTTATCTAGGCTCATAAATAACCATTAAGCAGGCGGAAGCTATGACAATTTGAATGCCAACTTTCTAGTTTAAGATTTTGCTTTTCAGCCTGAAACTGAAATGCCACCACCAAGACATGAGCTGTTCTAATAATTGGTTCTCATAAAAAGGACACTGGGCAAAGTGGAGAGGATGCCCTGCGTGTGTGACCTGTTCAAACTTGAAGCTTACACCATTTTCCATGCTGTGTGTGATTTGCTTCTTAGCCCTTGAGCAACTCGTTTGGTAGGAATGCAAAGCGTAAGTACTTTCACACATGCGTTAGTTTAATCTCCTCTACCGAGGGTGCATATTGTACTCACCAAACACACTCCATTGACCTTCTTGTGCCATACCCATTCAGGATGTGGAAAGCCCACAGACTTGCAGTACATGACCGCTTCCTGACCTTCATTCTTGTTCTCACTTCGTTTGTGGCCAGTGATATCAGGAGATGCTACAAAACATGAAAAAGGGAACTCTGATTTAAAGAATGTGGTTTGTTTGTCAATTATCATCTCAAGAGCCTTGCACATACATTTAAATTATAAAATCTACACCACCAACCCCAAGTTGCAAGTTACTTGGCACAAGAGATTTCATGTTTATACCTACCCAATGTTGCTCAAGGAAACAGACAATTTCAATATGCCCTTAGGTCAACACAATCAGGCTGCCAAATCAACTGGCAAACAGAAAAGGAGCTTCAGCATCAAGAACCCCTCAAATCCACAGCAAACATCCTCCAACTGCCTCTTTCCTCATTAAATCAGAGGCTGCCAGGCCACTTTTCTGACGTCAGCTACAGCAAGTAATCATGGTTTGTTCAGGAGATGCTTTCATATACATGGGGACACATTTAAGCTAGGCTGACATGCTTCAGAGATTTCTCTCCTGTCTAACTTGAGGGGATCTGAATGGATTCAGTTTAATTCAGACTCACAATACCCCAAGCCATTTGAAAGACAATTTTTCCTAAGTTTGCAGTAAAATCTTGAATTTGATCTAAACCAGTGATGAGAAGCTTCTGGCCCATAAGACAAATCCAGCCTCTGGCACTTTTATTTGACCCCTTTCCAATTCCTAGAACTGGCCCATGAATTCAGTCCCTATTCTGAGTCCCTATTTCAGTGCTTGAGGAGAAGGGAGCGGAAAGGATGACATACACTCAAGGACAAGGGAGTCTTCTCCATCCTGAGTGCAATCTTTAACCAACCCCTGACCCCAACTCTTATCTGACCTGTGTAACTTGTACTAACTTTCAAAGTAACCTGTGGGAGGGAAAGGGATCCCCACTACAATCTACATCCTTGCTGTCACGTTACCCAGATGAGGACTTGTTACACTAAATGGGGAGTTTAGAAAAAAGGGTAAAAATGTTAATTTCAAAACTGACATGACCAATGGTACATCATATGGAGTGTGAACTTGCTATATGAAGAATAGAATATACCAGAATCTCAGGTTTCTCACATCAACCTACACACTACATGAGGAGTTCACGTTCTCTGATGCGAATAGGCTCTGTTTACCCAAGGACAGAATGTGACCCACAAGGCCTAGAGTAATGTGCCCGTTTAGTGCAGTTGCCGTTCACTTTGCCCATTTTGCCACTACAGGCCTGTTGCAGTGTAATACTTCAGGAGAGGTTACAATGGATCAACGGAGTGCCTGAGGTGAACCTTCACTTAGCAGATGGCTTGGTGTGATGCAGTGACCACCACCTTTAAAACTCATTCGCTTTCTAGCCTGCTAATTATGTCACACGTGGCCTGCTGTGTGACTGCTGGGCACTGATCTGTTAATCCAGTCCAAATCTAATCCCAGTGCTCTAGCAACAGACCCCAGGCAGTGGAAGATATTTCAAGGCCCACTCAAGTGCCAAAGCTTCCTTTGCTTTCTTGTGTAAAATCAAGAGTTGAACAGAATCACCAACTCCATAGATTAAGTGTTTGGTATGCTAGAAAACTTGTCTCATCAGCCTGAAACTTGGAAGCTATAGGCTCAGTCAAACCCAAACCTTTATTAATGAATTTTACTGTACTTTTCACAGCATTTACCAATGTTTAAAGGGATTTGGCGTTTAGATGGCTGGGTTCTGTTAGAAAGGAGACTCGGTCACCTACTTCGGTGAATTCCTTTCTTCCCTGCATTCCAAATAATCCTCCGCACGGGTAGCTCTGCAGATGGCCGCCGGGAGGCAGAAGAAGAAAATCGCTCTTGCGCATGCATGGCAGAGCTAGCCCCCCTGCTTCCTCAGTCGATATCCAAGCCAAGGACCGACCTCTCATCAACTTCAACTGTGAACTCACCAAAAAACTTGAACACAAGAAAAAACATCTGACCCCCTTCAACTTAACCCTAAGTCTAGAGTAATAATTAGTAAACTGGATCCTATCGTCACCCTACCCTACCCTAGAGGGCAAGGTTCATTCAGGTGCATGTATACCCCTTGATATGTCCCAATCCATCACAGTAACCCCTTAAGGCGTCCCTTAGTGCTGCTTGGTAGGGATGGCCAGAGGATTACCCGGAGTGCAGGAAAGAAAGGAATTCACCGAGGTAGGTGACCAATTCTCCTTTCTCCCCCTGCCTCCGGCTAATCCTCCGCACGGGATGTACCCGAGCCCTTAAAAATTCCTACGGGTGGGAACCAACAGCACTGGGGAATTCCAGTACTGCCTGTAGCACCCACCTACCAAAGGCAGCCTCTGCGGATTTGTACACATTGAGTTTATAGTGCTTTATGAAGGTATGCAGGGAGGACCACGTCACCGCCCTGCATCTCTCATTGTAGGAGGCCCCTGCCTTAAAAGCGAAGGAAGTAGCTGCGCTTCTAACAGAGTGGGCCCATATCTGTAGGGGTGGCACCTTCCCTTTAGCCATATAGGCTTCCTGAATGCTCTGCCTCACCCATTTGGAAAGGAGTGTTTTGGAGGCCTTGGTACCCTTGTACCCCTGCCTAATGTTAACGAATAGGGCAGTGGATGATCTAATACTTTGTGTTCTGCTTATGTATACCCTTAATGCCCTCCTAACGTCTAAGGTGTGCCAGATTTTCTCCTTAGGGTGGCTTGGTTTTGGGCAAAAAGAAGGTAGTACTATGTTCTGACTTTTGTGAAATAAGGAGTTGACCTTACGGATGAAAGCCTGGTCCACCCTAAGTATAACTGACTGATCCTGAAAAGAAGAGAAATTTTCTTCCACTGATAGGGCCCCTAACTCTGAGATTCTTCTAGCTGAAGTGACTGCCACTAAGACCACCACCTTCAGCATAAGCATATATAAAGAAATATGCCTCAATGGTTCAAAGGGTGCCCTAGTGAGGGAGTCGAGTACTAGGTTTAGGCTCCAGGAGGGGCATCTATGGGCTACTGGGGGAGATATGGATCTCGCTGCCCTCAGAAATTGTCTGACATGTCTATGTGATATGTGTTTGTTAGTCACCGTTCTCAGGACTGAGTCTACTGCTGCTGCTGCTTGTCTAGCTAGAGTATTAGGCTTGAGTCCCTTGTCTAATCCCTCCTGGAGGAATTGGAGAATAAGTGGGATTTCTGCCTTGCAGGGGTCCTCTCCCTTGTCCGCTGCCCATGATGTGAAAGTTTTCCAGGTAGCTCTATATGATCTCCTTGTTGCAGGGCGCCTGGACTGTTGAAGTGTTGTGAGCACTGCTTCAGAATATCCTCTCTTTTTCAGCGCCCCGCAGACAAGTTCCATGCTATCAGACTTAGATTTTTTAGGTTATGCATAGTACTGGGCCCTGTCTGGAGTAGGGTCAGTTTGGTGCCCAGGCTCACGTAGTGGCCCTGGCTGAGCTCTATCAAGTCTGAAAACCAGGGTCTCCTGGGCCACCAAGGGGTTATGAGGCTCACTTGAGCTTGTTCTCGGATGATCTTTGCTATGGTTCTTGAAATCAGGGGAATTAGGGGAAACGCGTACAGTAATCCCCGTAGCCATGGTTGGTTTAGGGCATCCACTGCTGCTGCTGTCTGGCAGGGGACCCTGGTCGTTAAGCTGGACAGCTGTGCGCTTTCTTGGCTGGCAAATAAGTTCATCACCGGAAGGCCAAAACACGAGAGCCGGCATGTCAGTTGGAGGTAACTTTTCTCCTTGTTTATTAAAAATCCGTGCAGGCTTAGGTATTGCATTGTTCTGTCCAGGTCTGCTATGATCTTGTGGTTCAACTGTGCCCAGACCAGGATGTCGTCCAGGTAAGGGTATAAATGGATTCCCGCCCTCCTGAGGTTTGCAATCAGAGGGACCAGGATCCTGGTAAAGGTCCTCGGCGCTGACAAGAGGCTGAAGGGGAGGGCCTTGAACTGGTAGTGGGCTTGCTGATAACAGAATCTGAGCCACCTTCTGTGTGGCTGCCAGATTGGTACGTGGAGGTATGCCTCTCGTAGATCAAGAGATACCATCCAATCCCCTTTCCTTAGACTTTGCGAAATGGAGGCAACAGCTTCCATTTTGAATCTCTGGGTCCTGACTGCCCTGTTCAGGGCCTTGAGATCCAGGACTGCTCTTCAGGCAACCAGCTTTTTTGGCACCAGAAAAAGGATTGAATATAGCCCTAGCCTCGCCTGGTCCAGGGGAACTGTCTCTATGGCTCCTATGTCCAGGAGCCTTTGAATTTCTGAAGACATGGCCAGGTGCTTCTCTGGATTCATTGAGGCAGGGGAAGGAATAAATCTTTCCATGGGCTGTTTGGATAGCTCTATGTGATACCCTTGGGTGTCACATTCTAGGACCCACAAGCCTGATACTGACTTTTCCCAGAGCCCTGAGAAAAGTTGGAGCCTGCCCCCGACTTCTGTGTCTTCCAGATAGTCAGGAGTCCTGTTTGGGTTGTCCTGTTGGGGCTCCTTGGTCTTTGTCAAATCTGGGGTGTTTATTTCCCCTCCCTCGAAATGAGTATTTACTCTGGCCCTCTCTGAATTGTGGCTGGAACCTTTTAAACCCCCCGTAGTTAGGTCGGGGCCTATACTGTTGGGCTCGAAAAAACCTCTTTCTTGTTCCCATTTGCTGGAGGGTCTTATGTTTAGACTTATCATTGGCATCAGCCAGAACTTTCTCCAAGCAGACCCTAAAACAGTCTACGTCCCTTGTAGGGGGCTGATACCAGTATATTCTTGGAAGTGAGGTCGCCCTGCCAGGACCTCAGCCATAATCTCCGCCTAGCTGACACTGAGCCCGCCACCGCTCGGGCTGCCCATCCCATCCATTGTGGAATCGGCTAGGAAAATGGCTGCAAGCATAATTCTAGATGACAGGATCTGCGATCTTTTGTCAGATCTCTGGGTCTTGAGCTTCCTGCAGTCAGGACAGGAGGATTCTCGCGACATAGGAGATAACGTTCACCTTTATTGCTGAGGCCAAAGCCTCCAGGCCCCTTCTAAGGGCAGAGTCTATTGCCCTGTCGGTGGGATCTTTAGGATAACAATCCCCTTCAGTGTGGAAAACGGTCTGCCTGGCAGGGGAGACCATTGCAACATCCACTGATGGATTTTTAAACAAGGGTTCCTTCTTCCTTGAGAAGGCATAAATAGAGGTTTGTGTTCTGTTCGTTCTCTGGGACTTGTCAGGAATTTTCCCATTCCTCCAGGATCAATTTTTCGAAAACCTTATCGAGGGGCATCACTGAGTCCTTCCCGTGCAGGGAAGGGATGTAGTCCCTTTCCTCCTCCTCTTGGGGGTCTGAGGAATCCCCTTGTACTGGCCTTTCCTTGAGCTGCAAGACTTTGGCCACTCGAAAAAGCAGGTCCTCCCTATAAGCTAGGGGGAATGGTCTGTCACGTTCCCTGGGGTCGAGGGGAGGTGGGGGTGTCCTGCTGAGAGGGGCCCTCAGCCTCACAAGACTCCTGTGCCAGGTCCAGCTTGGAGTCTGAGGTTAGAAGCGTGTGGGTCAGATCCCTGCACTTTCTCGGCTGTTCCCCTGCTGAATTCTCCTCAGAGGAGTGAGAGGAGACTTGTACAAGTGCTCTGGCGCCCCCTTGTGGAGCTCTGGCCCTCTTTTTGCCCGCCTTTTTAGGAGCTTTTCCCACCCATCGTCCCGATGATTTGGGGGATGGGGCAGTGGATTTAGGGACCCCTTGGGTTTATAAGTCACAGATCCTGTCCAACGACGAGGATTTTCCCCATCGTGGCGGCCATGGAAACCATTGATACCTGTGAGTCCTCCTGACTAGAGGCTGCCTGTTCCTGTGCTCTGGTTTCCCCGGCTGGCTCCATGCCGCAATAGAGCATCTCCTATCGCCTCAGGGATTTTGCACTGGCAGCTGGAACCCGCTCTCGTGTTGCGGAGCTGTTCCCTGGCGGAGGGGTGGCTGGCGAATCCTTTTGCCTCCGAGGGGGTGAGGTGATGAAAGGTGAAAAAAAGGAGGAGAACCCCTCGGATCCCCTGTTCCCGGGCGCTGTAAGCGGGAACCGGCCCGGCCTTTCTGTGCAGCCCTGAGGACTCGGGGAAAGCACTGCCTCTGTGGCCCCGCCTGCTCGCCTGTCAGACGAAAAAACAAATTTTTATTTATTTTTTAAGGACGAGCCCTCCCGCGTGTCTAGCGGGGAAGAAAAAAGTAAAAGAAAAAAGGAAGCTGACAAGTGGAGATGCAGCAAAGCACTCCTGACGGCCCGAAGGCAGAAGACAGACTGAGGAAGCAAGGGGGCTAGCTCTGCTACGCATGCGCAAGAGCGATTTTCTTCTTCTGCCTCCCGGCGGCCATCCACAGAGCTACCCGTGTGGAGGATTAGCCGGAGGCAGGGGGAGAAAGATAAATCACCAATTACCTTTCCTTTGAAAACAAGCTAGAACAGATCTTCAAAATATGAAAAAGCAAGTTACTGAAAAACTCAAGCAGTTACTGGTGTCAAACTGGGAAGCCACATGGCTGGCCATCGCTGTAAAGGGCAGCATTTCGGGTAACACACTCTGATCTAGAGAGATGTCTCTTCACCTAGTCCATTACACTATCAGATGGAATTTTTATGAACTGTTTTTTTTTCTTTTAAATGCCAGCTTCTAATTGATTTCCTTTTTAAAACATCATGTGTTGACATTTTAAAAATAGTTTTAAAATATACAAAAGTGGTTTTCTTCTTTTCTTTGTAGACTTTTCCACAAAGAAATGGCAAATGCAGTTAAACTAAAGAGAAAAACACAAAAAATAAACTTCAGTGATAATCCTATGGGTTACCTCTGGTCAAGGCATTTGAGATTTGCAAGCTGAGTGACCCTTTACGGCTCGGCACCCCACCCCCACGTAGTACAGCTCAGATCAGTGGACACAACTGGCTCTTCCTCCAGGAGGCAATGCTGTGCATTCAGCACACACTAACTCCACATTGCTCCGGCTAGTAAAAACCAAAGCCCCCATCTTGTATGATGCATACACCTGTGGCAAATATGCACACTTAAGTACTTTGCAGGTTCAGGGCTAGAGTATTCAACATCTTGTAAAAAATAAAATCATCAAAGAACATTTCTCTCCGCTGCTCAACACTGACCTACTTGACAGGAGTGTCTCTGTAAATAAGTGGGGCCTTTAAATAATAATAATTTTTTTTTATTATTTTTTTTAAAAGGCCATCGCTCCCCACTAAAGAAAGGCAACCAGAGAAAACAAAGCCAGGTTACATAGCATGCTAGAGCCTCATCTGTACGTTGAGCTTTAGCTGTGGGAACAATAACAGGGACTGCCACCCATTTCATGGAACAGAAAAGGAGAAAGACTACCAGGTGGCAAGGTGACAGTCCCGAAAACCTCACCGGATTAGCAAGGGTGACTAAATTACTCCCATTAGGAAAAGGAGAAACCGGAATCATCGGCTTAAACTGCAGCCTCACACAGTCTCCATCTGTCAGCACTGAGCTTTTCACTGCCATGTATCAGCAGAAGAAAAAGCAGAGCTGAGCCTGGCTGAGGAGGAAGGTGCAGTAAATCAGCACTGTTAATACTGTCCCACTTTTACTGCAGTAGCAGCTTGTTAAGAAAAAAAGGAGAAGCTTTCTAGGTCACAATCAGGAGATAATTAATTCCTTTAAGGAGAGGACATCTTTGCTGGGTTATCCCAAAAAGAGTATAGAAGGATACGTTTTGTGTTCTCCACTGCTGAGGGTAGCTCGGCAATCATTTCTAATTCCACCCAGACAGACTATTTATAACACTCCGCCTATCAGAGGGAGCTTTACAGGGGATATTAGTATTCCAAAGCCTCATACACTAACAAATTTCAAGCTTAGCTGAGGACATTAACCTGACAGGGAGCTCTTGGCTTGCTGTCAAATCTGCATAGTAAAATGCAGAGACCAAACTGCTTTCCCTGAATCGGTGATCAAGCAGGAGACTAGGATCTTTCTCTAATGAGATGATCTAGCTCAGAGATTTCTTACATACTTCCAGTCCAAAGTCACTGGGGTGAGGAAAAGGCTCAGAAAGTAAAGAACAAAGCTGATTCTGTTCACACTGCACTTAGCTTTCACTTAAGCTCCTGAGCAGCAAAGTTTAGAGAACAAGCAGGAGATGGGAAGCCATGAACTCTCATTCTAATCCAGCTCTGATACGGACTTGCTGAATGACCTTGGACTAGTTACACTCTCCCCATTGATAAAAATGGATTATTGCTTTTTTTATTTATTTATTTAAATAATGAAGGGGGATTCTAGTGCCAACACAGTCCAGAAACAACAGAGGAGAACAGGAAAGGAGGTTACTTTGAATTTTATTCCACTCAATTATTGCTAAAATATCAAGTACACAAGAAGAAATTCTTTAGATATAAAGTAAACGCTGTGGTAGATTTTTTCACATCACAGCTAAACCACACCTCTCTAATCATAAGGAATCCTGGAAAATGGGGGAGAGAGATGTTCCAAGGGGCTGATCTTGCAAGGTGCTGAGCACTCTGGCCTTGATCCTGCAAAGAATAAATTTTACCCTTGTCTTCTGTCATGAATTAAACCTTTTGTGTGTCTTGAGGTAGATTTTTATCCCAGTCCTTCAGCACTTAAATTGCCTGAATGCATAAGCTAACATGAAATGTGATGTAGTAGATATCTACCCCACAGTAAAATGAATTGGGTATGTTTCTACCCCAGGGCCTTTTTTGGCCACATATAAAAAATGGCTAATGGTAACCAACTTTCCGTTGGGGATACTGTGTACCTGTGTGCAGGTGACAATGTCCTAAAGGGCAAAGTTGGAGAGCCACTAACTTGCAAGTTTTTGCGAGATGTGCACCTGGGGTAGGAATCCACCCCAACACAGGAGACCAGGGGCCCCGTAGTAGTTTCTTGGGCAGTGTGGAGACAGAATCTGACAGATACCACTTTCCCAACAGAAGGATGGTTAGGCAGAGGGGCTTCCATGGAAGAAAACTGGGAGGTCAACCTCACTCATTGAAGGTTTCTATTCCCCTGGTGATATTAAAAACACGCTGTCTCCCACAACAACAGATCGTATATTTTGATTTCAACTATTACATTACGTTCTTATACTAATTGAATGAAGTTGAAATCACTGAATGAGGACAAGACCCCAGATGAAGGCCTGCCTCAGGTGATGTGGCACGTAACAATTGCAAAATACAGTCAATTGGTTCCCACATCAACAAACAGAGCAGCTTTTGGCTTTAAGTTTCTCTCCACAAATATGACAGAAGCAGCCTATAATTTTTAAAATAAAAGCTAAGAAAGTCTCAGTTTCAGGAGTTGGGGCCTTAACTAAAATACCAAATATTGTGAAACTCATAACATCACGAGTTTGCAAAACTAAAAAAAATAAATCCCCGTCATAGGATAATGGGGGAAACTATCAAATGCAGCACTAGGCACATCCATGTCCAATGGTCAGTGCTAAGTCTCCCATTTAGATAGGGAGCATAGTTTAAATGTCTTAAAATTAACTCTAGCTGATGCAAAAAAGCGACTCAAAGTAGAACCTTCAAAACAAATAATCTAAATAAAAGCTGAACAATGCTATTTTTAAAAATAAGCATTTGTTTTTGTCTTGCAAATATACATAACCAACACCCAATCATCATACAATGGTGTGTGTAATAATCACTACCAGTGGTATGAATTTACATGCCATTTGTAAGAGCACAGGTCCTATAGTTATCTTGTTCCCAGGATCTACAAACTTCCTTCTATATTGTCACTGCACAGAAAAATCCATTCACCAGCCAGAGAAATTAGGGATTTTACCTTCACTGTGAAGAACTGCTTGCCCCAAACTCAAATACTCCCATTCCTCCCCAGCCTGAAGGTTTCTTGTATGCTCAAAGAGCTCTGTAATGCCTACTGGTCTATAAAATCAATGAGACAGAAGAAGGAGTAGCTTGAAAATCGGGCCAATGAATGCTGTCTAGCTGCTGTGCAAGCTTGAAGCATCACTCCTCCTCTTGAGAGCGGTGCTTAACACTCATTAGCTTATAATTGGTAATGATTACTCTCATGTGTATTTATAGAATTATCCATGGAAAGTGATTAGTGTAATTAACTATTTTTCTGCCTCTGCCCTGTATGCTGATGGTTCAATCCTAGAAATTGATTTTCCTTTTGTCACCCAATATCCTCTGACCCTGCCTCTCCACGTGACGTTCAGGTTTTCCCCTGGTCCCTGACTGTCCTTGGGCAGTACAGCAGCAGCTATACTTGCAAAGTAACGCCTCACCTCACACCTTTGATAGAGTACTCCCATTTGGGCATCTCTTGTCCCTGTCCTGCATGTTATCAAAACGAAGTAGTGGGTTTTCTTTGTGTGAATAGCTTACACAATGTATGTTAAATAAAGCAAAAGTTTAAAAGCCATAGTAAATCAAAGTAATCATGAAATCATACCCAGTTTAAGGCCTAGATAACAGACTCACTAGATATGACAACTGTGCTGTCACTTCATTTTTAAGCCAAGACTTGCATTTTAGCATAGTGTGTCCATGCTCCAAAAGTGCTGAGCATCAGTTACATTATTTCCTATCTCTTGTAGATACACAAGTTTTACCACCTTGTCAATGGCACTAGCATTTCCCATGTGAACAGTAGTAATTTTTCCACACCAAATATGTACAGTATTAGTTCAACTGGAATGCCTTAGGAAGAGTATTGCAGTCTCCTTGAGGATACAACAGCCACTATATCCCAAGGCCAAAAAATTCACCATTTCCAAACAATGAGTCTTCATTTCAATTCCCTTTTGAACAACCTTTCTGGAAGCAGCTTGATAGAATACTCTACTTGTTGATCGTTCCAATCCCCCCTCCCCAAAAGAGATCTGTCTGAAGTGTTCGAGCATAATGACTTTTAATCAAAGTGAGTTTTTTCTTTTCCTTGAGTTTGGCTAGTCTGTCATCCCCACCTCCCTATCACTTATAACTTGGTAGCCCAGCCATAAAATTAATTCACAGGCAGGCAGATGTGTCTGTGCCTTGGACATGGTTACCCGTATGTTACTGTCACAGGGGTACTTCCAGTACCAAGATCACAAGTTATCCCTGTGGATCTGGCGTGCTGATGCTGAAAAGAGACATCTGTCCTCTCTTCTTATTTGCTGTTAGAACTTGCAAAGCAGTGGGAACATTTTGAATTAAGCCTGGAAAGTAGGTAATGCTGTTTATAAACAGAACTGCTTTGAGGGAAACTCATCGGTTGCTGTATTATGGAGTTCTGTCAAACAACTAAAGGCAAGGAATCCTGGAAACACCAAGGTACACATATGGCTCTGGGGATTTTGAACCTCGCTTTTTCCTCTGACCAACACAGGTCTTTAATAGAGTACAGAGAAACCAGCAGTTACTGTAGAGAGGTGCAGTTTCTCTCCCCAGCAAGGTCAATAGCCTTTCCATTGTTCTTTAGTAAAGTAAAAAAATAACTATTGCAAAGTAATCACCAGAAAACACGAGGGGCTCTACTGCTAGATGTTATAGACAGGAGTTTTAACCATTCAACCCAGTAACTAACTAAAGATTTACTGTCCAGCTAATCTTTCTCTAAGGGCACCAGGTATTCCTTATTTGTGTAGAACCTAGGTTCAAGTGGTTTATATAACGTTTCTGTTCACTGTTAGGGCAAAGAGTTGCATGCATGAGAGAAGGGTGATTTTGAAGCCAAAAAGGACAAAACCAGAATGGACTCAAAAGGTGAAAAAACAAGACAACACATTGCTTAGATACTTCGCCATTAAGAGGGGGGGAAAAACAGGAGTACCTTTCACTTCTATAGTGGCATTGGCTATAGGAGAGCTAGCAAATGCGAACACACACAAATATTCCCCTGACTCATCTGCTCTGGGCTTCAGGATCCTGTGGAGACAAGGAGAGAACATGGGTCAGAATACAATCACTAGCACACCCATCTCACACCCATCCCACTCTTTGGAGGAGTCATTAAATAATGGGGAACATGGAAGGAGAGCTGGTTAACAAACATACTGAGAGATTTTCATTTTTAACCTTAATTTCAGAATAGTACAAGAAACAGAAATGTTATATCCAGTAGTACAGATTTACCCAGCAACATAGCTCCAACTAACCTGTTAAGACATTCCATGATAGCAGCCTGTTCCAGTTGTTTATAACTTTGTCAGACTGCTGAAGCTGAAATTTTCCACACCAAGTCAGCTGAAACTCCTTCCACATCTCCCCACCCAAAAATTCAGTGTGTAGCAACACCGCTTAGTGGTTTAGGAGAATAAGAAAGGGGAAATACAGAGATACTCTGGTTTTGTTCTTGTATCTGAAATGGTCGCCTCTCGGAAGCATTTCCTCATATTCTAGGGTCACATGGAGGTTCTCTATTTATTTTACACACTTATACCCCGCCCCTCCCACTAATAGCTCAGGGCAGCTAACATAAAAAATTAAACATAAGATGCAATAAAAGATGCAATAAATATAAAACACTATAAAGCCATATGGTAAAGCACCAAAAATAGAAAGCCCACCCCACCTAAACCCCTGCGCCTTACCCATCTCCCTCACCAAAAGCCTCACAGAACAGTCATGTCTTGCATTGTCGTCTAAAGGAGGAGAGGTCCAGGGCCACATAGACCTCTGCTGGGAGGAAGTTTCACAGCCTTGGTGCAGCCACCGAGAACACCCTCTCAATAGGTGCCCCCAAGATGCTCGGAGGACTTCGAGAAAGGCGCGCCCAGTCGACCGCAAGGGTCGATCCAGAGCCTGGGGAGTGAGGCGGTCATGCAGATAGGCAGGGCCCAGGCCATATAAGGCTTTACAGGTAAGCACCAACACCTTGAATTGGGCCTGGAAGACTATAGAGGCAGCCAGTACAAAGAATGAAGCACATCACACCAGTGCTTCATTCTTTGTACTGGCTGCCTCTATCACCTCAAGGCTAGACTGTTGTAACATGCTCTACATGGGGCTACTCATGGTGATGATTGCAGTTGGTACCCATCCCTATAAGGAGGTGGACCTCTGCGTTCTGTACCAACTGCAATCATTTATGGTAAACCTAGTTTTCCATTCTCCCTCTTCTGCACACGACCACTGGGAAGAAATCTGCAGTCAGACAAACTTCTAGGAAGAAAACTTAAAGAAAATGGAGTCTGATTTGACTCATTTACATCATCCTCTTTTCTCCCTGCTGAAGACGTTAATAAAGATCAAGGGGGAAAAGCAGAGACCCCCTTTCAACCAGAAGTCGCACTAAATTAGCTCTCCTCACCCCCACATCCTCCCCTCCATTTAGTCTCCCATCACTGAGTTAGACATCTCTGCTTGGACGTCTCACTGTCAACTCAAGCGTAACCCTGTCAGGCTGTAAAAACCTTGTTTTAATCTGCTTATGGGGGTACGATACACCCCAATTAAATCACAGTTGAAAAGTATAAATAGGATTGATTTGACAATGACTCCAGTTTAACATAAAATTAACGTTTATTGTATTCTGTACAGAAATGCCAACACGGAACCCCTATGTGTTTACTAGAGACCCCATTGTTACCAGTAAAATCCCAACAGAAATTATACTGGTTTGAATTTTTAGAACATAAGATGTACAGAAACTGCAAAAGTAACAATGTTTTCAACTAAGTATTGAACATTACAAAGGAATAAACAAACTTGAATAGATTTCCTTGTGTAAGAGATAGCACATTCACATGCAAACAAGAGAACCTCTCGGTGATAACAAGTGTTAACTTCCCAATGTACTCACCATTTTAAGCAAACAAAGATAAAGTGGGTGATAACTCACCTGCAGATAGCTCATCTGCATTTCAAGAGCCGACTGCCATAGTAACTAATGAAGGGGTTGAAATGACCCCTTCAGTCTAATGGGGGCTGGGGTTTTTTCAACACAACAAAACTATAATTGAAGCATCACACTATGAGAGGGTTAACTACTGTGTAAAAAAAATCTAAAAATAAAGCAAAGTTGTAAGTTAGTAACTGGAGTTTCCCACTTAGGGTGTAATTGACCCTCCAATGCAGTTGTACTGAAATTTTTCTGTACACAGAAAATGAATTATTATGAAAACAGACACAATTCTACATTGTGTTTGGGGCAACTATGACCCACAACCTCAGACGTATAGTGCTTTCATTTTCCCATTCATTCCAATGCAAGTCAATAGTACCTAATGTTCGGTTTTTGGTTTTTTAAAAAAAAACTACAATGGAGGAGTGTGGCATGAACGAGTGGGACACAACAGACCCCGCTATCCTTGGGGAATACATGGAATATGAAGATGTACAGGTTTGCTAGCAGTTTTATGATTATTATTTTTTTACAACTTCTGGGACACCGCGTGACCCCATTGCAGACCAGTTAATATGTTCAAGATTTAACTCCTCTTTCCCCCAAAGCCTTCCACTTCCATTCTGATTTTCATTGATGGTGTCACCATCTAGCCTGTCCCTCAGGCATGTAGCCTGGGATTCATCTTTGACTCCTCCGACTCCTCCTCAGCACTTCAGATCCAGTCTGCTGCTAAGGCCCATCGCTTCTCTCTGTATAGCACTGCTAAAATCATATGTTTCACTGTCAACTCAAGCACATAATATGTTAAAGACTGAACTCACCTTCTCCCAAAAACCTTCCACTCCCTCTTCCCTCTCCATTTGGACTCATCCTTCCTTACTGCTTCCACCGCCAAAACTCTGGTACAGGGGTGGGGAACCTAGCCCCTAGATCCTGTTTTTACCCCCAAGCTCCAAAAGACTGAACTCAAGGTTAGGGAGCAGAGATGAGGATAGAGGATGAATCAGTAGCACAGATCCACGATTTGGACCTTCGTCTGCTTGAGCACACTTACCATTTTAATACTTCCAACAACTACAACAGGTTGAACTGTACATGACAAATTGGGAAAAGTCTTAATGCAATGGTTGCAAAGGAATGTGCTGACTCTGGTTACGAACATCACTACAGTAAAACAATGGCAAACAGGAACTTGGCACCACATTTACAAAGTAAAGGCATGCTGTCAACAGTTAAAAATCTCTGAACATAAAAGGCCATGATAAATGCAGAACAAGGCGCACCTTCTACAAAACTGCCCACTGGTTTAGACCAACATGCACACACAAGTATTTAAGTGGTTGATTTAGTAGCAGCACACATTCCATCTAGTTTCAGCTTCCCAATTCATCTCTCTAACTAGAAGCAGCCCCAGGTAGATCTTTGCCTAAAAAGGCTAACCCCCAAACATAAGATACAAAGACCTCTGGCTCTACTACAAGAAACCTTTATCCATTATCTTTTTATGAAGAACATTATGGTATTTGTAGCAGGCTGGTAAATTACACATCAAAAGAGCCAAAGTCATAGCCATAGGAATTTTAAGGATCCCTTAAGTAGTTGCAGTAATATTAAGTTCTGACCACATCNGCATGGATGATAGTGGCCAGGTCAGGGTCTGAGATATATGGCCAAAGCCACCACACTAGATGTAGCTGGCGAAACGCGCTCCTTGCCACAGCCCCCATATGGGCATCCAGGCAGAGCTGAGAGTTGAGGAGCACTCCCAGACTATGAACCTGAGGGACCAGTGGGGGGCAAACCCCATGAATGATGGGGGTGCCAAAATAAAATAAAAGTAGTACCAGAGATGTAATGGCCTCGCTAGCCACCCAGCCAAGTGCTATAGCTGAGAACAAAAACTCAACTGCAAACTTGGAGCTTCCCCAGGTGAACACCCTAGCTCTATCTATACAGTTGTTATACAAAAATTGAAGTTAACACATGGCAAAGCAATTCCAAGAATGAGGAATCCGTAGAATTCACCATCTCTGTAGGCACCATGAGGATAAAAGGAAGGATTGAGATATTGCTGAGAGATGGCCCTAACCTGTCTTGGTTCTACAGAGCACCAGATGACATTTCAAAAACAGAAAATTTATGGTAAACCTAGTTTTCCATTCTCCCTCTTCTGCACACGACCACTGGGAAGAAATCTGCAGTCAGACAAACTTCTAGGAAGAAAACTTAAAGAAAATGGAGTCTGATTTGACTCATTTACATCATCCTCTTTTCTCCCTGCTGAAGACGTTAATAAAGATCAAGGGGGAAAAGCAGAGACCCCCTTTCAACCAGAAGTCGCACTAAATTAGCTCTCCTCACCCCCACATCCTCCCCTCCATTTAGTCTCCCATCACTGAGTTAGACATCTCTGCTTGGACGTCTCACTGTCAACTCAAGCGTAACCCTGTCAGGCTGTAAAAACCTTGTTTTAATCTGCTTATGGGGGTACGATACACCCCAATTAAATCACAGTTGAAAAGTATAAATAGGATTGATTTGACAATGACTCCAGTTTAACATAAAATTAACGTTTATTGTATTCTGTACAGAAATGCCAACACGGAACCCCTATGTGTTTACTAGAGACCCCATTGTTACCAGTAAAATCCCAACAGAAATTATACTGGTTTGAATTTTTAGAACATAAGATGTACAGAAACTGCAAAAGTAACAATGTTTTCAACTAAGTATTGAACATTACAAAGGAATAAACAAACTTGAATAGATTTCCTTGTGTAAGAGATAGCACATTCACATGCAAACAAGAGAACCTCTCGGTGATAACAAGTGTTAACTTCCCAATGTACTCACCATTTTAAGCAAACAAAGATAAAGTGGGTGATAACTCACCTGCAGATAGCTCATCTGCATTTCAAGAGCCGACTGCCATAGTAACTAATGAAGGGGTTGAAATGACCCCTTCAGTCTAATGGGGGCTGGGGTTTTTTCAACACAA
This sequence comes from Sphenodon punctatus, assembly GCA_003113815.1. NCBI lineage: Eukaryota > Metazoa > Chordata > Lepidosauria > Sphenodontia > Sphenodontidae > Sphenodon > Sphenodon punctatus. Next base: position 699,851 of record QEPC01010811.1, read on the forward strand.
CAAAACTATAATTGAAGCATCACACTATGAGAGGGTTAACTACTGTGTAAAAAAAATCTAAAAATAAAGCAAAGTTGTAAGTTAGTAACTGGAGTTTCCCACTTAGGGTGTAATTGACCCTCCAATGCAGTTGTACTGAAATTTTTCTGTACACAGAAAATGAATTATTATGAAAACAGACACAATTCTACATTGTGTTTGGGGCAACTATGACCCACAACCTCAGACGTATAGTGCTTTCATTTTCCCATTCATTCCAATGCAAGTCAATAGTACCTAATGTTCGGTTTTTGGTTTTTTAAAAAAAAACTACAATGGAGGAGTGTGGCATGAACGAGTGGGACACAACAGACCCCGCTATCCTTGGGGAATACATGGAATATGAAGATGTACAGGTTTGCTAGCAGTTTTATGATTATTATTTTTTTACAACTTCTGGGACACCGCGTGACCCCATTGCAGACCAGTTAATATGTTCAAGATTTAACTCCTCTTTCCCCCAAAGCCTTCCACTTCCATTCTGATTTTCATTGATGGTGTCACCATCTAGCCTGTCCCTCAGGCATGTAGCCTGGGATTCATCTTTGACTCCTCCGACTCCTCCTCAGCACTTCAGATCCAGTCTGCTGCTAAGGCCCATCGCTTCTCTCTGTATAGCACTGCTAAAATCATATGTTTCACTGTCAACTCAAGCACATAATATGTTAAAGACTGAACTCACCTTCTCCCAAAAACCTTCCACTCCCTCTTCCCTCTCCATTTGGACTCATCCTTCCTTACTGCTTCCACCGCCAAAACTCTGGTACAGGGGTGGGGAACCTAGCCCCTAGATCCTGTTTTTACCCCCAAGCTCCAAAAGACTGAACTCAAGGTTAGGGAGCAGAGATGAGGATAGAGGATGAATCAGTAGCACAGATCCACGATTTGGACCTTCGTCTGCTTGAGCACACTTACCATTTTAATACTTCCAACAACTACAACAGGTTGAACTGTACATGACAAATTGGGAAAAGTCTTAATGCAATGGTTGCAAAGGAATGTGCTGACTCTGGTTACGAACATCACTACAGTAAAACAATGGCAAACAGGAACTTGGCACCACATTTACAAAGTAAAGGCATGCTGTCAACAGTTAAAAATCTCTGAACATAAAAGGCCATGATAAATGCAGAACAAGGCGCACCTTCTACAAAACTGCCCACTGGTTTAGACCAACATGCACACACAAGTATTTAAGTGGTTGATTTAGTAGCAGCACACATTCCATCTAGTTTCAGCTTCCCAATTCATCTCTCTAACTAGAAGCAGCCCCAGGTAGATCTTTGCCTAAAAAGGCTAACCCCCAAACATAAGATACAAAGACCTCTGGCTCTACTACAAGAAACCTTTATCCATTATCTTTTTATGAAGAACATTATGGTATTTGTAGCAGGCTGGTAAATTACACATCAAAAGAGCCAAAGTCATAGCCATAGGAATTTTAAGGATCCCTTAAGTAGTTGCAGTAATATTAAGTTCTGACCACATCAAGTGTTAAAAACCAAAGAGTTCCTACTAAGAGGAATACTTTCTGCATGATCTGGTCACATCATGTGCATAGTTAAGTGATTCTTTTTATTTTTAAACAAGAATTTGTTTGCAAATAAAAGAAAATTTAGTAAAGTTTTATATATTTTTTCTGATGAAAAAAACATTAAAAACAGACTAGTGGTGGCTTATTAATCAAAAAGAAAGAGAAAGCTACATATTGGAGCACTGGAATCCAGCACCTCAATTTCACAACAGCTGTACACATTTGAAATTATCCAATTGACACCTGGATGATAAAAATTACACTTAACAGTAGTTCCCCATTTTTTATATCTTTAACTTCAGCATCCCATATCAATAAAAAGTTCCCTAATACAGAAAATTGTGCTAAAGAATGCAAGGATTCTGCATGCTGTTTTCATTTCCCTGGTCCTGCTCATTCTTGCAGTTGGCCCATGAGGCAGCAAAGAAACAGTACAGTTCTCAAAACGCCACTTGAAAACTGAAAAAAGAAAACCGAATATTAGTTAAAGCAAATGTCATAGCCAGACTAGAGGTGTCTAGTGTTATAACTAATTTATAGCTTTACCTTCCACCTTGACTCTTTTCTTTTAGTAGAGTCCACATTCCTTCAGGTTGTTTTTAATTATAACATCTGTAACAGCATCAAACACAAACTGCACGTTCTTGGTATCAGTGGCACAAGTGAAATGGGTGTAGATCTCCTTGGTGTCCTTCCTTCGGTTCAGATCTTCAAATAGATACTGAATGTAAGCCGCTGTCTTCTCATATGTATTCGAACCTGTGTACTCTGGATAGCAAATTGTTAACGGGCTTCTCCTAATCTTTTCCTCAAACAGGTCTTTCTTGTTCAGCAAGAGTATAATTGAGGTGTCGGTGAACCATTTGTTGTTACAAATGCTATCAAACCATTTCATACTCTCATGCATTTGATTCATTTCCTCATCTTCTGCAAGGACAAGGTCATAATTGCTGAGGGCTACACAGAATATAATTGCAGTCACACTTCAAAGCAGTGAATCCACTTCTTACGTTCTGATCGCTGACCACCAACATCAAAACATCTTGAAGTATAGGTCCTTGAAGGTGAAATGAGTTTCCACAATGGTTATAGTTTTCACTCTGGTCTGCAGAACATCTTGCTGAGTAGGAATATATGTTGGTTGGGAGAGTCTATCCAAGTCATTTAGCTAATATGATGCAGAGTCATTAAGCTGATACTCTCTTGATCTGCTGAAGCAAGCTTGAACTCCTGCATCTTTCCATAACCATTTGATCAGTCCAGCCAGATCAGGAATCATGACTCCCTCTAAAGCACTTCCAGCCAATACAAATAACTGACGGGGATCATCGGTTCTGGCAACTTCCCCAAAGACTATCTTTAGCCTTCCCATGGCTCTTATTATTGCAATGATGGACTGGATAGTATTCCTGTAGACAACCACCTTATACTGCTTGCATTCTTCCTCTGAATAACCATCCTCATGAATGATTTTCATCTGCTTCACGATGGTGCTTTTACCAGATTCTCCAGCACCGACCAGCAGCAGCTTCACCTCCTTGCTGCCTTCTCCCCATCCTCGCGCAGGTTCCAGTCAATCATCTTGCTTCGCCCCACCGTCGCCTTGTCCTCGGCACTCAGCATGCACCCCATGGCGGCGGGGTGGACTGGGATCGCAACGGCCAAGGAACTGGCATCACTCAAGCATCTTCACCCCCAAGTTCGTCAAGTTCATTCTAATTCTCAAAGTGGCCCCTGGGAAGGAAAAGGTTCCCCACCCCTGCTCTAGTCTAGGTTCCATGCTCTAGTCATTTCTTGCCTTGACTACTACAATCGCCTCCTTGCTGGTCTCTTCCACTCTCTACTTGACCCTCACTGCTGTTCAAGACACCAGTCTGATCATGTTCATTTCCTTCTCTGCTCCCTGCACTGGCTCCCTCTCCCCTTTTACGTTCAGCATAAGCTCCTTGTCTTTACCTTCAATGCTCTTCATGAGACAGATAACACATGAGTCCAGTCCTTTTGTGATCACCACAAGAATCAAGCTCTAGAAGCACAGAAGAAAATTCTCTAAAGATACCTCCTAAGCTGAACGTGCTCAAAGAGTTCCGACACACCAAATTAAGCAAGCATATACCAGCTCAACACAGTAACTGGGTGTATTCCACAGGACCCCAGTCTCATTCAGCTCTCGCTAAATCTTGGTAAGAGAATAGCTACCCACTTATTTAACGCACACAATCCACACCAACTGAGGCAGAGGTCTGGGGGATGGCAGAGATAGAAGACACAGAATGGAACATGTAATTAAGGGTTTTCATGGTAATACGTATACACAAGGAGACCAAATTAAGTTTGCATTCCAATCTGCAATCTGGCAGTTCCTAGACAATTTATCCAGAGAAAATTCCCATTTCTTTACAATAAAAAGCAAACTTTAAATCACCAGTCTGACAAAAATCTCTCTCAAACCATGCAAATCTGATTATCTCCACGGTGCTCAAAAGATCTCAAAATTCATTGTTTGAAATAGGCAAAAAATGCAGGAGAACAAGGATCTGTTTTCTCCAGAGATATTCCTATATTCGATATTCTCTCTAGAGAGAGATCATATCTCTTGTAAATCCTCTCTCTCTACTGGCTATTTCTTAAATAACTAAAGCTCATCCAGAGAGGCATGATTAGCTTTAGAGGGACCATTTCTCATTATCAATAGTTCTGTTGTGGAACAGTCAACTGAATAAAGAAACCCTAACGCTGGACTTGGCAAGAGTCTCATGTTTTAGGCTGAATACCTCACTCAAAGCAGGAAGATGCAAGGTTTGACGACTGGAACAGGGCAGTATCTGCAGTAGCACTCAGTGATGTGGGGCAGAAAAATTTCAACAGAAAACTTTCCACAACAGAAAGATTTCCAGAAAAGTTTCCACTACCAATTTTTCCGCAGAAAATTTTCCAAGGCTACAGGAAGTTTTGCACAGGAAAATGTTCCAATTCAATTTTTTTTAAATGCATATTAACTAATGCAAATTAAAAGATTTACATGGGAAAATTTTCTGATTCAAAATTTTCCAGAAAACCTCCATTTAGCTCTATATATATGAGTCAGATCGGGGATTGCTACAGCCCTAGTTTTGGGCACTAGCAATTGAAAATGTTAGCTGATGTTTATTCAGAGGTTTCTCTGGGACAGGAAAACAAGCATGTTTTGATCTGCACGACAAGCCTCCAGCCCATCAAGAAAAAAATATTGCCAAGGTTTCTCCCTTGTCCATGTGTAGTGGCATGCAGGCTTAAGATTTCAAACACAGCATCTTTGAGGGATGCATGCGTTCCCCAGCAACACACAAAATTCCTATCAGTCCAGGTATGCATAGCATCTGCAGAGGGGACAATGCTTGAAGAACATTTGGCTTTGCAGCATCAGTTCAAGTACTCCAAGTTCAGAATTAGTGCATTAGCACTAATGCACAGTTCAGTCTGAACTGCTGCTGTGCTGACAGATAGAAAGACCTGCACTGTGTGTTCAATTTTTCTCCCAATGTAATCCCATAACAACCCTGCCTACATCACAGCACTGACACAGCTGGCTGTCATTTTAGTCACCTGCTCTACACAGACCAGAGAGCAGCCAAATTGCAATAGGCTGGTCTCAGCACTACCCAGCTCTACACATGAACAGATGCAAGAACATAAAAGACAATATCTTGTTATGGACATTACAATTTATTACGTGTCATATCCCTTAACTAGCAAAGTATGTGTGTTCATAGTCATACATTATGTGCTTACTCCTGGGAAGCTGTATGGATCTCTCCTAAGAATTGTGGGACAGGCACACTGAGTAGATGTTGGATGGGATGCCTGTAGTAGGAAGATACTAAAAGCAATCAAGAAGATACTACACCACCACTTTAGGAACAAAGGGTTCTAGTTCAGTCAGCTATACTGGTTCAGCCGTCAAATTGCACCACCGAAAAAGCTTGTGCCAAACTCAAACACAAACCACAACTTAGACTTCCAGTTGCCTACTTCAGTGGGAAGGTCATCAAACTCTTTACCACAGTATTAGGATGGCTCCTGTTCAGACTTACTTGTGCTCTGTAGTGTTGGTATTCTTCCTACTGTTTGAAATCTCTTCTCCATTCTTCATCCAATAGCTGTAACTGAGGGGGCTGGGACTTGTAGTGAGGTTGCACTGCAGTGTAATGGGAGGAGGAAGACTCTGAGATTGTGGACTCTGTGGGTGAATGATCACGTCCTCACTGGCATTGATCCTGGGCTCTGAAAATAAGCACACATTAAAGAGAGCCATAAATCTCAGTTAACTACACCACAACACTAATCTAAAGTTAAGAAGGGAGAGGGAGGAGACTACACAACCAATATTTTGCACTAGTTCAGGAGACATAAAGAGAAGGAGTCACAACACACTGTACAGCTGACCACTAGTAAAAGGCAATGGTTTAAAAGGACCAATTCCGAACATAAAAAAAAGTTTGATTCTTTACTTCCATCTTATATGCAACCTCTTTACATGTCACTCAGTATGGTTAGTACTCTTCTACCTACAGCAAAATTATATTGTTAATTATTTATAAAGCACCAGCAATGTGCCTGGCACTGTACAATCATTAGCCATACATTGATAGACAGGTTCCTACCCCAAGGGGCTTACAATCTAGGAAAGAGAGGAGGGGAGACAAGGGAGAAAGGAACAAAGAGGGAGACAGGGAGACATTCATAAAGTTGAGAAGTCACAAGTGCATGTGCTTACCTTCATTACAAGGGAGAGGGGGACCCGAGTGACGGATGGAAGAGAAGGCATCAGTGATGAGTCTATGGGAATGAGGGAAAGACTGACGGAAGAAGTAGGTTTTATGGCGAGATTTAAAGGTTGTGAGGGAAGGAACAGAGCAAGTTCACTCCGGAAGGGAGTTCTAGGTGGGGGGGGGGGGGGGGGGAAGGCAGCAAAGGATAAGGGACAAATACATTTCAAGGAGCAGTGGAGTCGCAGGAAAGCGAGGATGGTGCCAGCAGAGAAGCAAAGCTCCCAGGTGGGAATGTGCTAGGAAATAAGTGTGGAGCAATAGGGAGGAGCAAGGCCATGAAGAATCTTGATGGCCAGGACAGGGAAATTGTGCTGAATGCATTTCGGTAAGAGGAAGCCAGTGGAGGGAGGAGAGGAAGGGCTGAACATGGTCAAAGTGACAGACAAGATGGAGGACCTTGGCCAAGAAGTGTTGAACAGAACTGAGAGGGGTATGGTCAGAGAGTGGGAGGCCAGTAAGAAGATAGTTGCAGTAGCCAAGGCGAGAGATGAATAGAGCATAAACTAGGGTTTTGGTAGTGGAAGCAGTAACAGACTGGATCTGAGGTGTAGAGGAGAGGTAGAAGTCAAAAATAAACCACAGGCTATGTATGTGTCGGTGACACTATCAATGTAAATTGAGAGAGAAGAGGACTTTTTTTAGGGGGGGGGTAGTTGAGGAGTTCAGTATTGGTCATATTAAGCTTAACGTGATGGTGAGACATTCAAGCAGGGATGTCAGAAGGATAGCTGGTGAGGGCACTTCCTGACGTGACAGAATGTCCACTCTTTGGTACTGTGGGAAAGTTAGAGTCAAAAGAGGTGCGTCTTCCGTCATGTGGGAAGGGAAGCGCACATCTGTGCCTGCAATCATGTGTGGCTGGTAAAGTGGTAAAATCCTACTCTGCCGACCACACAATTGCAGGCAAAGATGCACCTTTTCCACATGAGGGAAGATGCACCTATTCTGACTCTTGGGACTTCCCTGTGGCGCTGAAGGGTGTGCATTCTGTCACATCAGAAAGCATCCAAAGTTGGGTGTCATCAGCATACAGATACTAGAAGTCATGAGATTCAATGGGTTAACCCAGGGATAGAATGTAAAGGAAGAGAATGTGGCCAAGGACATAGCCTTGGTGATCTTCCATCAGAAAGGGAGAGACACACAGGAGGTATCAGCAAGAGACACTGGAGTAGTTTGAGAAGTAGGAAGAGAACCCAGTCAAAAACTGAGCCTGGAACCCAAGGGAGCAAAGTGACTCCAGGAGGAGGACATGGTCAACAGTGTCAAAGGCAGCAGAAAGACCGAACAGAAGAATGGAGTAGAAATCCTCAGACTTGGCTAAAAGAAGGTCATTAGTCATTTTAGCAAGAGCAGTCTCAGCTGAGCGGAGACTAACTCAGACTGAAGGGGGTCAAGGGAGTAATTGAAAGAGAGAAGACAAGACACCATGTGTCAACTCATTTCAGGAGCTTGGAAGCAAATGGGAGGCATGAGGTAGGGCAATAGTGGGAGGGATAAAAAGAACACGCTTCTTAAGGACACGGCAGACAGTGGCATATTTGAAAGCAAATGGAAGGAGTCAGCAGAGAGGGAGAGATTGAGGATGTGCAGTAGAGAGGATGCAGCAATGGGGGGGAACCGCAGTTAGGAGACAGTGGATGTAGTGAGGCAATCTCATTGAGGAAGGCTGGGGAGAAGGATAGAGAGGCAGGAGGATGGAAAATGAGGAATGACATGGGAGACAGCAAGGGGTGAGAAGCAAGGTCAAGATGAGTCTCAATCATGGTGAAGTCGCAGCATTGTTTAGCAAGGGAAAGGGAAAGTGCTGAAGACAGAGGTATTCAGCAGCATGAGTACAGGAGCGAAGGTGGTGGTGAATAGGAGAGTAAGCCAGGGTTGGAGTTAATGGGATGCGTAGAACAGTGAAAAGGGGAGCAAGAGAGTCTAGGGTAGAGGGGACAGTTCGGTTAAAAAGTAGACACAGCTGAGCCGAGGGAGGTGGATGAGCAGACATGAGAGAAACGCATAGTGATTAAATTAATGGGTTTAATCACTATGCAAGCCAGACCAACTCCTTTCCTTCGGTCCTCTAAGAGACATGTTATCTGGACATTTTCATGTTATAATTTTATTTTTAATTAAGTTGGTAGGGGGTTCTGTCTGTGCCCATTGTGCTGGCAGACCTTGTAAGAAGGCATATAGATGAACCTTCAATAAAGTGTCTTAAAAGGGGCAAATATGAATCTGTCTGGATACTCAATTTCTAGGGAACATCCAGGCAGTCTTAGATCCAAGGCACTTGTCTATGCTAGGGATTTGATCCTATTACTGCCAGAGTACGTTAAAATGTACAAACCCTTAGCTTGGATATGCAAAGTTGTGTGGAGCTTATTGCTGAATGGAATCAGGGTGTGCTGGGGCAACTAAACCACTGGGTGTTAAATGAGAGGATAGCCCCCACCAGATGGGTGTCTACCTGACCATGTATTAGGTGTTTGCTCACAATGGCCATGTGGCCACCACCTACTGGGCATGCAGCCCCCACTCACTGTGGGGTCCTAGAGCATGTGAAGCTTGCTATGCAGGCAAACAGAGGCTTAACGTCTGCCCACGTGTCTGCGTCCCATCAGTTAGATTGTGTGCAGCCTCTGCACGCACAGGCCCACCAGAGTTACAGGCAAAAAGTCTAGAGCGTTCGGAGGAGCAACCACTTCCAGCCCGTCACCAATCTCACTCTCACTGGCACACACGTAATGTCCACTTAAAAAACCCACCATACCATTTTCAAATGTGTACTTTCAGCTCTTCCTGGTTAGCAGAGTACATGCCAGGCACTTCTTTCCCAGCTGTTGCAGTCTCTGTAATGACTTGCAGAGGTTTACCATCGCTGGAGCCATGGCTCAAACTGACAGCCAGGCAACAACCAACACGCCACAACCGCTATGCAAGCTCAGTCACTCTCTGCCTACCAATCCTTTTGCCAACGCTGCATTCCCTGGACTGGGGAAAGAGACCAAGGCCTTCATCGCTCTACGGGCTGGGGGGGGGCAGGAAGCAGAAAGTCCAATATGCCCTAGTGAACTGCTACAGGAATGAGGTGGTGTTCCAGGATCTTGGCACAAATAGCAGGGCTATAACTGGGACACAAATCAGTGCCAGCAACAGGCCAAACGAGGTGCTGGTATGAGGAAATCCAGGCTAACAACTTTACCTCCAACTGCGGTACGCAAACACTGCTGTATTACACGTTCTTTGACCAGTTCCCCTCTGTGGAGAAGACAGCATTGCATCCTTCCTGAATGGCTGCGCCTTCACAAGGGGCCAGAAGTGGGTGGATATGGCTCCCCCACTCCTGCTGCAACTACTCCCGCTCCTACCATGAAAGCTGCGACCGCCAGCAGATATTCCCTCCATACCCATCCCCGCCCTGGAGCCAGCACGGCTCAACGCAGATACCGACACCATGACTCTCATGGCATATTCCCTCCTGAAGCTTGAGGAGCCACCCGAGGTTCTGGTCGAGGGCATGGAGGATCCAAGCGGCATCTTTGTAGAGAAAACGGTGGAGGCAGAAGAGCATTAATGGTAAGTGAATGCATCTGAGGGGAGGATGTGTTTGCGTTTACACAGCTGCATGATAAAAGCTTCCATTTGTTATCTACTTATGTTTTTTTATTGTTTACTGTGTTGACAGATGGCCAGGAGGATGCAGAGGAGCAGCAGGAATATTTCTGGAAAACAGCTCCACAGAATGGGGACAGTAGGTGCTGAAGGTGGGTGGGAAGACACCAATGGCTAGCCAGCACGTTGGCATGCAGGTGGAAGCCAAAATGGCAACTGGGTGCACAAATAGTGGTTGATTTCTGTATGTCTTCAGGTAGGCGGAAGGCTGAAACACCAGGGCGGGAAGGGGGATGGGGTGGTCTGAACTAATGGTTTTCCTTGTTGCCTTCTTACAAGGTCTGCCAGCACAATGGGCACAGACAGAACCCCCTACCACAAGCACCAAGACCTGTGGGTCTGCAACCAATGGTGGGCGCAGGGAGAATTTGGCATGAGCGCTGCCTGGTGAGATCACGTAGGAGGCAGACAAGACTTGCAATGCCATTCATGGCATGACCAGCGGGTATAGGCAGCTGGTGCAGCAGAGCACAAGGACCTTTGCTGTCAAGGCCCACCTGGGGGGCCAGGCACTGGGCCCGCCTCTGGCAGTATTATGAGAGTCAGACAGCGTGGTCAAGCAGACAAATGTGCCAATTCCTAACCACCATCAGCACTTCATGCCCTCAAGTGGAATTCGACCATTCGGCCTGGTTCCCCCCCGCATCCCACTCCCCAGGAAAAGCACCCAAGTTCTCTCCATACTGCGCTCGCACCAGGGAACGGTTCCTGGACCCGACACACTCCCCATCCCCTGCCAATCATTCCCGCACGCCTCCCACAAACACTAATCCACAGCTGGATCCATGGGAGAAGTATCAAAAAGATGTCCCCTCGCCAGTTCCGCCACCCACCTGGCCCCAAAAGGAGCAGGCACAAGAAATAATTTTAATTACTGTGGGAAAGCCACAGGCCAAAAGGCTAGTTGCTGCCCAGTCACAGAGTAGCCGGCCGCCCGCACCTCTGCACTTCCTATTGCCATTTTCAGACCTGGCTAACATGCCAACGCCAAAAGGGAAAGCAAAGGGAAAGGCCACTGGGTAGGAGACCCAAGGAGGAAAAATATGCCATCTAGCTGCTTGGGGTGGGGGGCGGGATCTGGATAGTAATCCGTCACTGATGATAGGTGTCGGGGCTAGAATTGCGGTTAATGCACCAACACAACGCGTTCCAGATCTCTCCGGCTCTCTCTCTGCTAGGGGCACCGGCTCGCTGAAGCTAACTGGCAGGGGTTCTCCAATGTGGCCCCCACCAATCTCGCGGATGTAATGGAGAACACAAGTAATGGTAGTTAGAAGTGGCACAGTCTCTGGCTGGAAATAAATTCTGGCCGCAACTGATCTTCAGGTTCCCGGAGAACAACAGGCCTCATGAGCACGCCCTCAATACATGTGAATGGAGAGTCCAAAAGTCTCCAGTGTACATGCAGTCGAAGAAGGGGAACTTTTGGAAGATGAGGACATTGTGGTGCTTCCCAGACCACCTGGTCAGCACATCCACGAATCAGGCACTGTGGTCCACTACAGCCTGAAGAACCACAGAGAAACCCCCCTAGTTGTCTTTGCTATGAGGTGGGCATAGGATAGCGATGTGACTCCCCATTGATTTCCCCATGCAGTTCAGGAACCCCTCTGGCCAAAAGCCCTTCATTACCTCTGCGGGGTCAGCCAAGTGCACCACCTAGTCCAGCAACACTTCCACAATCGAAGTGCAAGACTCCACTAGTATGGTGCCCACCATGGAGAATCCAACACCAAATTGCTGGGTGACAATGTGGCAGGAGTCTGGATTGGCAAGCTTCCAGATGGGGATGGCAACGCACTTCTCCATGGGTATGGGCAACCACATCACCAGGCTCTATTTCTCCAGTCAAAGTCTGAGGATCTCTGCTAGCTGCAGAACAAGGAGACGGTGCATCCTGAAGTGTGCAACCCACTCAGCATTTCCCCTTGAGGACAGCACGTTGTTCCATCAGTCTGTGCTTTTCTTCTCCACCCAGACCAGCTTCAGTGATTACAGCCCAATGCATGGCATCAGTGACTGAAGCCACATCTCCCGACAGGTACCTCTTTGTGTGCATCAGCTGCCCTTGCATGGCTTCGCTCCTCCACAGCGTGATCCATTGTTGCTGGAGGCAGGCAAGTGCACAGTGCTGAAGCAGGAGCGGCCTCCGTTGTGTTGCGCACCCCACTATCCTGGGGAGAGATTGAGCGATTGCCTTTCTGTGCCTTGAAATCACATTGTACCGATGACAGCAGTAGGCTTGGATCTGTTGGACTGCTCACAGGTTCTGCTCAGCAACAGAAAGGAAGGCCTGGAGTGTGATAACTGCATGGACGTTCTCAGCATGTCTCTCTATGGCTGAGGCTCCGGCATCTCTCAACTCTGCAGACCACGTGCCAAATGGTTTGAACAGCTTAAAGAGCTGGGCAGCTGCCTAGCTAGGACTGGCTGCGTGCCGCATGCGAACAGTTATTGGCCAGTTACTGGTCACGTGTCCATGAAAGGGCTGAAGCTCACCCTCTCAATTCACGGCAGAGTCAATTCAGATTGAGTCTCACTCCTATGACCCCCACCGTTTCTTCTCAGTGTTCAGCTCCCTTGATAAACCTCCCTGTCCTCCCCCTATTTTTCCGTCTGCAGAGGATCTTGTCTCCCTTCTTCAACAAGATTGATAAAAGTCCATCTTTGGCTTTTGACTGCTGGTGCTACGGATGCCTGGGGTACAGGGTACAGAAAAGTTGGGACCGGACATTTGGATGAGGCCTGATGTACAGAGAGAACTGGCAGACTTATCCTCTGAAGCAGACTATGAGCTCACAGGGTGGCATATGCACACAATGGGATTCTACGTAGTATGATGGAATGCAGACACCGCGCAACCTTGCTGTAGTTCCAGGTTCAGCAGAATGGACGAGATGCAAACAAAATCATGATTTTTCTTGACATTTGTGCACTGCCAGAAGAAAGGCAGTGGAGAATGGACCTTCCCTGACATTTTTTCTCATCACTGCCCTGATGACAGCAAGAGGATACCCATAGGGCCACCAGAAATGCCTCAATCAAATGACTGAGATTAATCTCTTTGGGGAAACAAGTGACTTGGGGTACAGGAAATGTTAACTGACTGAAGAGCTTGTTGCCGTATATGAGGTTTGACACTTGAGGAAATGCAGAGAGTCCTTGCGAGTGGGGTTTTCTGCCCCCAATGTATGGTAATGCAGAAGATGATAGAGAGGGGTTACAAGAGGCACATGTTTGACTGGGGGGGATGGGGGGGTTATACGGACCAAGCGGGATTTCCAACACCACAGTGGGCACGACCCCAATAAAACACTGCCAGTACATCAGTGTGAGCTGTGGATGCAAGGAACATGGAAAGGCTGCTCTCAGTTTCAATTTTTACTTTCGCTTTCAATTTTTATTATAGGTGCTCAATATAGTATGTGATTTGTTCAATAAACTCAGGTTTAAGTGCATCGTGAAAGGCTAGTTCCAGCCTCCAAGTGCTTGCTGGTAGAAGCTCAGGTATGAACCTCCATGGGAGGGTGGGGATAGCAGGCGCTGAATCACCTCCCAAAGTCCTAGCTTGGACTGGTGCAGTTCCTTCTTCCCATGGTTTGCTGTGACCAAGTCTTCATAGGAGGCAGAATACCGAGAATGGGGGTGGGGTGTTGGGTGTTCATGGGCAGAGGATGGCAGGGAAGAATACCTGCCTATGCATTAGGCTTGTCACGCTAAACCTGTGAGTGGGGGCTGCCCAAATGTACAAGAAATACATGCATGGGGCTTCCTGTTTATTAGGCTCTATAGTACACTAAACATGCACGTGGGGGCTGCATGGACCCAACACAGACTCCAGGGGGCTATCGTCTCATTTGTTATCATCCTATGAGTGAAACCAGGGCAAATGCCCAGAACAGACAAGGCTCAAGCCAGACTAAATTAAGACAGAGCAAACAGCAGCAGCTAAATGCTGTGCATTTATTTATTTATTTTATAAAACAAGATTTCCAATTTTGACCTTAAAACGAAAATTAGCAAGGGAAAAAGATCCCATTAGCGCACCTTATCTTTATCTTTCTGTATTATGTATAAAGATTGCCTGTAAAGGTCTGATACCATACTACTACTTTTATTTTTTAAAGTGCATTACAATTCAAGCTGGCAAGATGTTTCTGAGAAATGTAATAAAGTGAAAAATTGGTCATACAGGGATATAATTTTTTTAAATCGCACTTTAAGCGTGTGTTGATTTTTATTAATAAAAATTTAAACTCCAACACTGAGGAGGAGAAGAGAAGCTTCTCCTCAGTCAGTGCTGGCTTTGGGCCCCAAATTGCCTTAATGGTCTTTTGTCTTAGAGCCATACGAGAGCTTCAAAATCAAGCTTGAGTCCAGCTGCAAGAGGATCAAGCTGAGCCCAGCAATGACAAAGCCAGGCTCTTACACGGCTGGGCCCATAATGGGGTGGCCCTGCCCTACTGGAGCACAGTGCTATGGCATTAAAGTACTCCATGGCAGGGGGGCATGGCAGGAAGAGATCAGGGGAATGGTTTAACCATGCCTCTTTCCAGACATGCCTCCCTCCTGTCCCTATATTGTGCCATGTTGTCCCAATGCTCTGTGGGGACAGAGGGCATGGCAGGGAAGTCAGGAGGTTAAGTTGTTCCCCTGCCCTTTACCTGACTCCATCCCTGTGAAGCACCAAAATGTCATAGTGCTCAGCCAGGGTGTAGCTTCTTTCCCATGGGGAGCCCTACCTGCCCCAAGTCTGAAAGGCTTGGGTTGTGAGAACTCCCAAACTGAGCCCAACAGTACCCCTTGGATCTGATCGGACATGGTTCAGTTTGTAGGGCTCTCCTTTGTCTTGCTTCACTGCACCAGCGTCTCAGCAGCCCAATTACAGCTGCTCCTCAATCTCAGCAGCCAGGACCACAGAACGTCGACTCCACCAGCCAATCACAAAACAGGAGAGGGGTGTGTGCCTGTTGTGACGTTTGATCATATAAGTTTTTGGTACATGGCTCTTGGGGTTGGAAACTTTGACCACTCCTAATCTATGGTATTCTCTGGCCAAGAGAGCAAAAAATGAGAAGCTGGAATCGTTACTGGTCCATACATATTTGGGACAGGCTGGGAGATCAGCCAACGAAAGCTGCATATGGAACTTCAAATGGCCCATAATGAGAACATCAGTTATGCTAGGGAGACATATCTGACATGAATTGATTGAGGACAAGGAAGAGCAGGGCAAAATTTAGGGACTTTAGGACATATAGGGCACTTCCCTGGGTTACTAATGTGCACAGTTTGCCTCTGCAAATAACTGCAAGAGTTAAATGCTACGTGGCTTTTGTCTCGTGGAAAAGCAAAGCTGCCCTAAATCTCCACCATATGGAGGCTCTCCTAGGAGGAATATATTTCTTACACCCCTTTCCTCAAAGAAAGACTGCAAGCTGGGGGGGTTGGGATGCAAAAACCTTCAAACATTAAGCAACACTGTATAGCAATGGTGAAGACAATGAAGAATGCTCAATCCAGTGGGTTCCATATACCTGGCCACCAGTGTTAACACTATACAATATACATTTATAAGTAACACCACGATGTCTTCCGAAGGCTCATCTGTAAAGCACTTTGAAAACAAATTATTGGGAAAAAAGAAAGGCACCATGAAGGCCTTTTTGTGTTTTTGTCATGAAACATCCCTCCAGTAATACAACATTTGCCCCCACCCCTCATGCTGGTGGTCCAGTAAGGCAAGGTGAGAAATTTACCTGGCAATGCCTGGTATGCCCCTCTTACTCCCACTCAATTCCTGTATATACTTTTCTCTCTGATTTCCACCTAAATACAATCCCTGAAACTTCCCCACCATCCAAAATGTAGAGCTCCCTTACCCTTTCTATATGTGTTTTATCAATACTCCCCCTCACTGCAACCCTGCCCTACAATAGGACTTTTCCACATAAAATGGCCATGGAATTTGGCCCTAAATGGAGAACAATTGTTTGACTGCTGTTCCACTACTCTCTTTACCACCAATCTCACCCCACATAAACAAGCACACAACTTAACGGCTCCCTTTAAAGTTTTTTTTTAAAAAAAATACTGAAAATAGTACTTTTAAAACATCAACACTTTTAAAAAGAAGAGCTCACTGATCATATTTGTTTCTGCCTTGTAACTTTCTATTAATTATGAAAATAGTACATTTCCTCAGGTTTTTGTCATTGAACTATAAATAACATTTCTCTTTTAAAAAAGGAAGCCAGTAGGGTGAGCACGCTGGCCAGTGAAATAAAGAACAGGACATGTTTAACAGAGCAGCCTGATACTGTCCACACACACTACAGGGTGGCCAGAGGTAAGTGCAGCCTGCTGTGACCCTGGAATGAAAGCACACAATCTGCCATGAGAGAATATTAATAGCATACTTCCAGAAAACCAGTATCCAGCACAAGTTTTAAAGTGGTTACTGAAACAGAAAATTAAAGCAATAAAAATTAAATCCAGAAACATAGAAATGTTTTATTTTCCAGTTCTCATTCTACTATTTAGAGAACCAAATTAGTCTTCTCAGACTATACACTGATAATTTGTGAAACTCAGAACAGATTACTTGGAACTTCAATGGCTATGCTAATCTTTTAAGACCAATTCTTATCCAATGATCAATCAGCAATTAAATTACTTGCAGTCACTCAAGTTTGCAGCAATGAATAAAGTAATGGCAACCACTGAAGAGCAGACTCCAAGTGCTTGTTTGGTGCTTTCATAACTATACTGAAATATCCGATCTCAGAGGTTCTCAAACTCTGGACTGGGATCCCAACTGGGCCACAGACCCTGCAAACAGGGTCACAATTCTGGGTACAGGACATAATTGACAGGTCTTTGCTGAGGTCTGGGATCAGAAAATGTAGGACTGCAAAAAAAAAAATGGGGGAGGGGGGACTATTGAAATAGATGCTATCTTCTAGATTATATCTGAACCAAGTGAGTTAAATATTGAAAGACTATAACCTAAAATTGGCAGTTGTTAGGGAACTTGAATCCAATAAGTAAGAGGCAATGGTATTACATGCATCTGGTAGGAAAAGCAGCAAAGCAAACAGGCAGGGCAGCATTAGTTGGTTTAATTAGAGGTACAGAATCAAAAGAGAGGTGTAAGTACTAAGTAGCCTCAAAAGAAAGTCACCCCACCCCAGCCAAGAAGAGCAACTCCCAACATTTTTAAAAAGGGAGCTGATTCATACTTCTGATTTAAGCCAAACTATAAATGAATGTTTTATAATGCTCACTCATGGTCATCCAACACAAGTCAATCTTGTGACCAACATCACAAGATTTCTTGGCACAGAAATTAAACATTGGATAGGAACACAGATTCTGGTAGTTATATGGAAAAAGAAAGTTGTTTTGACTTTTTATATCGTGACAAGGATTAAATGGGAAAATACCTAAGGACTTGCCCATGTCACTCAAATACACGTTTCATTATCTTCATTTTGGCTTTTCATAAAACATTTTTCCTTGTAAGCTACTAAAAGGTAACTGGATGGGCAAGGAGATTAGAAGGTAAATGAAAGATCTTCGTGAGCAGAAGCAGGTGGTTTACGGACAAGAAAAAGTTCCAGCAAAAATTAAACTTTATACAGGGCATTTTGGCTGTGTCTTGATATAGCACTATTCCTTGAATCTGAATGCTCTCACTGCTGTAAATTGACATGAATAACTTGCAGGTAAGTCCCTTGTGACCCAAGGGCTAGGAAGGGGTCAAGTGCCAGGACTGGATGTTGAACATATTTATCAAGTTCAACAACCCAATGTATTTTAGGGGTTTTGGTTTTTTTTTAAAAAAAATCCGTATCATTGGGTTTATTCTTGGTTTATTTTTCCACATTCACCCACGTTCTTTCCGTTTTCCAGTGGCAGGTTCTCTGATCCAGCAGTACCAACTCCAGCAAGGTGTCTGTCTCCTCTTCTTCCAACAACAACTTTCAGGTTGCAGCAGCTTTCTAGAATGCTGCAGACAGCTCAATTTATTAGCCTGCTTTTATGATCTCTACTGGCTGTATATGGGAAGGTCCTGAGGTTCCCTTCAAGTACCACTATATTGTTTCATCAAATGTCAGCATGCAATTTGACTATTACTGTTTAAGATCATGCTGCTGGCTTTTAGGTCTCTGAACGGTTTAGGCCCTGGCTATATTCAAGACCTACTCCTGGAACCTCACACTGATGGGTATCTGTCTTCAGGAACCACCCACTGTTTGGGGGTTCTGCCATTGCGTCTGAAGTCGGCAAGCGATTGGGCCTTTACTATGGCAGGCCCCTTGGCATGGAACTCGCTCTCTCCAGATGTTCATCTTGGTTCCTCCCTCCATATGTTTAAAAAGCACCTGAAAGCGTATTTGTTTTCTAGGTGCTTTTAGGATCCACTGGTGGTGCCCTCATTGTACTTTGCCCTCCCTTTTTGGCTGCCCCATTTAAAAAAATGTATTGATTGTTTTAAATTATTTTATATTGTTTTAGTATTTATATGGTTTTGCCTTTTTTGTGCAGCACTCCGAGTGCCATGTAAGGCAGGGAGAGCGCTATAAAAATAAAATTATGAATAGTAATATTTTGAGCTACTCAATATAAAGCTGAAAACCTACCTTCTATTTGAGCTTGACATTTCTTTGCTTTCCTGGTTTATACATACAAATACCCAGCAGTATTAAAAGAATACCCATCTGCTGATATTCAAAGCCCTAAACTAAGCCAGGCATTTACAACAAACCACTCTCCTGTATTTAGGTTCAGCATTCACACACACTATTAAGGCAGTCTGCACATATGCAACTGTGATAAGCATGTGTGCGCAAGGGATCAAAAACATTCTTTCTATGCATTCTATATAGGAGTAAGACAATTGTGTTACTTAGAACAACTGTTCCTTAAAATTCCGAACCTAAACTGGCCTGGAACCTCTCAGTGAATCCTGTATGAAGTGTATCCAAAATTATGATGAATTGACCAAATAGCAATTCCAAGTTACCTGATACTCCTGTATTAGGTTTTTCAAGAGGAAAATGTTATGCTCACCTCACTGCTCTGTAATGAATTGTGTAATGAATTTGGTTAGGGCCCCTGTTTGTTAAGAAGTAACAACCCTTACTTTGAATGGTGATTACTTTCACACAAACATGTAGAAACAGCTGCATCAGTTAAGGTGCTGCTGTATCAGAGAATTAGGACATGTGCTGCTGTTTAGAAAAGAAAAGAAGCTCCATGACTTTATGGAAAAATCCAGACTTTAAAAGGTCACACAAAAAAATCAGAAAGGGAAGGATTCGTACAGAAGCGTATGAACTCAAAACCATGTAAGTGAGGAAGGCATTCAGCAATTCCAATAAACAGAAGATATAAAAATGGTTAGATTAGGGAATAACTACTACAAAAGAAAGGCACTCATGTAGAAGCCAGCAACAGGATGGCAGGAAACCTACTATAAAAGTAAAGGGGAGTGAAGAAACAATCCAATACTGGGCTTGTTTTCACACAGGAGCTATAGCACAGTTCCACAGATTTTCCCGATTTCTTTCATCCTAGGGAGGAGAGAGAGAGACAGTAAAAGGTGGCAGACACACTTAAGCACTACAATTGGAGGGATAGTCTTGGGTTCAAACAACAAGACAATGGGTGGTTATATCAAGGGTCACAGGAGTAGGATAATGGTCACTGTACTGCCTCTAGTTACTACAGTACTACTACTGTAGGGTGCTGAACTCACTCTGAAGGACGCTTATGGTAGCCTGGGCTCGAATCCACGTTATGGAGGGATTTTGCCTCAAGTCATTCCTTCTGGGATCGTTGCTGGCCCTGCACTCGTAAGTCCCAGAGTCTTCCAAGGTAAGGCGGGTTATTCTCAGCACACTCACGCCGTTCGACCCGTAGGCAGTGTTAATGGTGACACGGCGCTTCCAAGCGCCATCCCACAGCTGTTTGAAAGACTCTGCACGGTTGACTTCAGCATACCACCACTGGATCTCTGGAGTGGGATTCCCAACCACGTCACAGTACAGCTCAAAGGCGTCCCCCGTGAGTTTAGTTTCTGACATGGGTGACTTGACAAACCCAGCTAGAGGGAGGGGCAGCAGAAATGCAGTGACAGACCAGCAGAAAACAACAGATCTTATAAAGAGCAAAGCAAATGAATTTCAAAAAACAGACAACGGATTAGATAAGAGACATGCCCATCTACATAACAGCTGTTAACACAACTTTTAAAAGAAAGAAACACACAGACATTGCTTGCAACTGAAGGCATGTTTTAGTTCAGGTAGTAAGTGCTGCCTCAAGGCAGAGCTCTTGAGAGACAAACCATCGTAAGTATTTTATCAGTCTCTGGTGATGACTGGATCATAAAACGTGTCCAGGGAACCATATACAGGCAAATATGCCACCTCCTTACTTTGTCAGTTCCAAATGGTGGTAACTAGGAGATATAAAAAAGTAAATTGCAAATTATGTTGGCATCTTTCTGGCTGCTTCAACTGTAATTCAGCAAAAATGACTCTTGCTGCCTAATCTCTGCCCCCTCATTGATCAGTTTTCCACTTAAATAGGACAACAGGAAAGAAAACCACATGAACTCAACTTTGACCTCCTCTTTCATCTGCTTTGATATAGCACAAGATCCACAAGATATAGATGACCTGCTTTCTTGCAGCAGCTAGATCACTGCAACTAGAAACATTAGTGTCTTTCAACCCTCTTAACGTGACAAGGATTTTTAATCCTACACACAGGACAATTGTTTTATTAACTGAGAAACTGACCATTTCCATAATAACTAGACAAGTTACACTTACTACACTATTCATTTTATAAAAAGATGCATGGTTGTAATTCAGCAGCACACTCAGTAAACTCGTTTTTTATATTAACTTTCCTGTTATTTACCACCACACACAATCTACCTTGACTTTCTTCAATGTACGTTGTCTTTAAAATCAAATTTTGGAAACGACCTACTGAAAACGGGGTTGGTTTAAAACCAGTCTCATTACAGTGAGTCAGAAAATAGCTGGCTAGATTATGCAGCAAAACCCATCATATTTCTGTATGAAGTCTGAGGAAAGCAAATTGCTTCACCATCTTCTTTGCATAAACTCTTAAAAATCAAATGCAGAAAAGGTGTGGAGGCACAAATTGCCAGTCTGTTTTATGTGGCTGAGGAAGAAATTTTTGTTCTACAAACTGTCCAAATACCCTGGTAAAACTACATACTTTTCACTTAAAAAATTTTTTTTAAAATCAAGCAGTGATTATATCCTTTCATTCTAGCAGCTCCAAGATTGCTTGCTCTGTCACTTCATGTCTCAATGGCTAATTGGAGTAAAATAGAATCCAAGTGGGCAATACAAATTGTACATTTGAAAGCAAACACCAAGTTCTACAATGAATAAGGGTGAAACTTCCTTTGCGAAACACAGAGCAACAGAAGTCCGCTACAAACAAAACAAACTGCCTTGCTATTCCAGTACTGGCTCCTCCAGAGCCATGTAGAAAGCTGTGTTCAATTACATGCAATCGCTGCATGCAAAGGGTGCAATGCTCACAAAGGACTAAATTCACATCAATACTAATTTTGTGACCTAGAGATTCAATTAAAGATTTTCTACCCATGCATCCTTTCCCCAAATTTAAATATTAAAAAGGAACATCATCATCAGGCGTAGCAACACAAGCACAAATCCTCTAAGGGAAGGTTATAGAAGAAGAACTAGTTAATTTGTCTCTGGCTCTGCAAAATCCCTCCAGTAGCAGCAGAGAATAGCAGCTAGGCTACTGTGGCTGCATAGTGTTTCCGCAGCATCACAACAGAAGGCTGGCAAAACCATTCCCACCTGTGGTGGCAGTGGCGGCAGCGGGAGGAGCAAGGGAAGACGCGGCAGCGTGGAGGAGCCGGCCAATGGGAAAAGAGACGGTGCGAACAGGGATCTGCCGCGGCTTCTCTCACACGTCAGGGTGCAAAATCCTGCCCTGACATGCACAAAAGAAGCCGCGGCAGATCCTCATTTGCACTGTCTCTTTTCCCATCGGCCAGCTCCTCAGTGCTGCCTCGTCTTCCCTCGCCCCTCCCGCTGCTACCACTGCCGCCGCAGGTGGGAACACACCTCGCATGGCTTTGACAGATATTGCACAAAGTCCATATCTAGTTCTAGAGGCTTTCCCCCCACCCCCCAAAAGCAATTTTTAAAAATTCCACAGGTAGCTGGAGAAAAGATTCCTACTCCAGTGCCAATTCAAAACCAGCATGACTCAAGCTAATGCATCCTTTAGGGATGATTTCATTAGAAGGAGAACTAACTCCACTTCTTAAGGAGGATACAAAGGAAGCTGAGAACACAGATGGGAACCAGAACAGACACGCTTAAGCTATTCTGAATTAACACCACATCAGTGTAAACATCAGAATAATAATATTTTTAAATACTTATATACAAACGTTACAAGTCAAAAAAGCAGAATGGGTGAATTGGGGTGGTTGACATTAAATGAGGATATTGATATATAATTGACATCTCAGTAACATAAGACAGTCAATGAGACACCAGAACACAAGATATATACAACTGAGAGCCAACAGCATTAGTGGAGAAGTGTCACTATATATTAAAGACAGCATTGAGTCAAGCATGATAAACTGTTCTGTGGAATCTTTATTGTTATAACACACACAGCAATGGGACTATACTATCAACCACCTGACCAAGGAGGTGTGTGAGATAACTGCTAAAGGAGATCAGAGAAGCTACAAAACTAAACTAATTAACCAAAACAAAACAAAAAATTTAAAAAAACTTTAAATGCACATTTTCTTAAAATCCAACACACACACCCCCAAATTCACTACAATTACAATTCAAAAAACCTTCCACTCCATACAGTGCAACAAAACAAACACCAAACAAATATAAATATTTCAGAATTTTAGCAATTTAATATTTTATTCTCATCAACATACATGTAATATATGTACTTAATTCCTTACCATAGTTTCATTCATTTTTATCAATAACTAAACTTTCACATTTTTCCATTATTAAACTTTAATTTATTATAATAATTCAACAAGGAACAATTTTTTCAGAGTGCATTAAGTCTGTTTCTACAGAACTTCATTCTGTAGACTGAATTGGATAATTTTGTCTACACTCACATTCTTAACTTTATTGTATGAACTCTATACAATTTGTATACATGTGAACAACAGACTTAATGCACTCTTAAACCGAATTTTTGATCATAACATCTTGGTTTTGGCTGCATCAATCAGTATCATATTTCAGAAGCACTTGCTGTTGATCTCATTCTTGAAGCCTGTGAAGTTTGGGGGCTCAACTCCTCCAGGGGGAGGAGATATTGAGGATCCAAATACGTGAGGATGGTGTGCATTTTGACCACAACCAATTAACGTTTAAGCAGTGATAACGTTTTATTTTCCTAATGGATCTTTTTCAAACTTTGTGGATATGATGGTCCTCACAACTTACAACCATGGTTAAATTTTCAGAAATGTAGGTCAAACGGTTTCCTCAAAATCAGGGCTTCAGCAGTCCCGTTTATAATGAACAGTGGCTGTACATTTAAGTTTCAGGCAGCTACTGCTGCCTGAAAATAATGGGCCATTTTACACCTTCACATTGACAAGTTATTATCATCTCAAGGCACGACGCCAAGATAAAATTTCAAGACACTATAAATGTCTACACTTCTTGGTGCATCTTGACCACCCACAAGAGAAGAGGCAGCTCTGGATGTACTCCTAAATGGAGCACAGCATCTAGTCCAAGGGATAACTGTAGCTGAGTCATTTGTCAATATTAGTGACCATGATGTAATTAGATTCAACACACTTATGGAAGGAAAAATGACAGGAAAATCTACTAGAGTGTTTAGTGGGATTACTATGGTGTTTATCTTTTTAAAAGGGAAACTACCCAAGAATGAGGACACTAGTTAAAAAGAAACTAAAAGGAGCCAAACAAGGATCGAATGTCCACAGACGAATGGAGACTACTTAAGTGCACCATCTCAGAGGCCCAAATTTAAATGAATACTGCAAATAAAAAGGTAGTGAGATGACCAAACGCCAGAATGGCTGAACAGCAGAGTAAAGAAGGCTATGAAAGCCAAAAACACATTTTTAAAATGGAAAACAAGTTCAAATGACATTGGCAAGATAAATATAACACTATGGTAAGGTAGGCGAAGAGGGAATTTGAGGAGTAAATTTGTTAATACTTTTTTTTTTTTTTAAGTATATTAGAAAGCAAGTAGCCTTCTAGAGAAACAGTTGGGCCATTAGACCATCAAGGAGTAGGAGAGGCACACAGAAAATAAGACCACTGCAGAGAAGGGGAATAAATTATTTGCATTAGTCTTCGTTTAGAAGACGTTGTTGGGGATACCTAATCTGGAATTATTATTTTTAGGTGATTAACCTGAAAAACTGTCAAAAGTGGAGGTGGCACTAGAAAAGATTTCAGAATAGACTGATAAAATTAAAGGGTAACAAACACCTGGATCAACAGTATTCACCCAGATTGCTGAAGAAATTCAAATATAAAGAGTAGACGTGGTATTAGTAAACTGTAATTATTGCTAAATTGAGGTTCTGTACCCAAGGACTGGACAATAGTGAACGTAATGACAATTTTAAAGTAATTATTTATTAAATTTATATCCCACCCTTCCTCAAAAGCTCAGAGTAGGTAACCAATAAATAATGCATAACATATAATTTTAAACCGCTGCAAACCACTATCCCCAGCTCCCTATCCTCACCTGTCCAACATTTGGCCACACAGAAAAGTCTTGCATAAGGGCGCTCTAGCCCAAGGGCCAAGATTGTGATGGAGCATAGTGGAGAAGACCGTCTCAGATGCATGGGGTCCAGGCCATTTAGGGCTTTCTAGGTCAAAACCAGCACCTTGAATTGTCCCTGGAAAGCTATTAGGAGCTACTGCAGACTCTGAACATAGGGCAACATGTAAGAGAAGCTCCAGAGGTGACCCTGGAAACTAGATACCAGAGAGCGACATTAGTACTGTGTAAGTTAGTCGAGGTCAGTGAACAGAATAGAATTGTTAAGCATATCGACAAACACAATATAATGGGGAAACACCATGGTTTTTGTAAGGGAAATCATGTTTTATCAGTCTATTAGAATATTCTGAAATTTTCAACAAGCATGTGGATACAGCTGAGCTGGTCAAGACAGCATATTTGAATTTTCAGAAAGCATTTAATAAAGGTCCCTAAGAGACTTTTGAGAAAGCTAAGTAGTCATGGAGTAAGAGGGAAAGTCCTCCCTTGAATTGGCAAACTGCTAAAAGATAGGAATGAAAGGGTAAAACTAAATGGTTAGTTTTCACAATGGAAGGATGTAAACAGTGGAGTGCCTATGGGGTTTGTACTGGGAATGATGCTGTTTACCATATTCATTCGTGATCAGGAAAAAGGGGTGAAGAATAAAGTTGCTTATCTGCAGATGATACAAAGTTATTCAAGATAGTTAAGTCCCAAGAAGACTGAGGAGTTGCAGAAGGATCTTACATGCCTGGGAGATGGCAGATGAAATTCAATGTTGGTAAGTGCAAAGTGATGTACAAAGAAAAAAGAATCCTAATTATATATACATAATGTGGGGTCAAAAATTAGGTGTTCCCACTCAGGAAAAGGATCTTTGGAGTCACTGTGGATAGTTCATTAAGAACACCAGCTCAGCATATAGCAGCCATCAAAAGGCCAATGGAGTCTTGGGAATTATAGAGATGATAGTAGAAAATAAAACAGTATCCCATAATGCCACTATACAAATCCATGGTGCACCCACAACTTAAATACTGGGTAATCAGAGCTGAACACATCTCAAAAAGAACATACGAGGTTATGGAAGCTCAGTCTTGTCCTATTTATTTGGATCAGTTTCACACATCAATGTGAGGGAGGTGCTTGGGGGCTTGAGGCCAACCAGTTGTGAACTAGATTCTTGCCAACCCTGGCTGGTGAAAGCCAGCCGAGAGACACTGGGGCCATTGCTGGCTGGGGCTGTCAACGCATCCCTTCAGGCGGGTAGACTATCGGATGTTCTTAAAACTGCAGTTGTCTGGCCCCTGCTTAAAAAGTCATCTTTGGATGCAGACTCCCCAGGCAGTTATCAGCCTGTCTTGAATGGGTGGTTGCTTGACAGCTCCAGGCTCATCTCGATATCATCAGGTTCCAGACCCCATTTCAGTTGGGCTTTTGCCCTGGGTATGGCATGAAGACTGTGCTTGTGGCCTTGGTCGATGACCTGTTTGGAGATTGACATGGGGAATTCTGCCCTGTTGATCCTGTTAGATCTTTCAGCAGCCTTTGATACAGTTGATCAGGAGGTGTTGACACAACTGCAGGACCTGGTTGGGGTGCAGGAAACTGCTTGAGTGGTTCCACTACTTCCTGTTGGGGGGGAGTCCCAGAGAGTAGTGATAGGCAATTGCTCGTCATCCTCTTGAGACCTACTCTGTGGGGTCTTGCAGGGTTCTATTCTGTTTCTCCTCTTGTTCAATGTGTATCTGAGGTCACTGGGTGAGGTCATTCAGAGGTTTGGGGTGAAGTGCCATCAGTATGCTCATGACACTCAGCTCTACCTCTCTTTTTAATCTGACCCAGGCCTTGCAGTCTCGCAGCTCACCTGATGCCTGGCTGCTGTCAGGGACTGGACAAGGATGACCTGATTGAAGCTGAATCCAGACAAGACTGAGATAATAATGGTTAGCCAGCCTTGTGACCTGGAGGTGATTGGGACCCCTGTTATTGACAGAGTCTGGTCCTCTCTCGTTGATCTTCTGGACTCCTTGCTGCACCTGGATTGTCTGGTTGAAGTGGTGTCCAGGAGCACTTTTCTCCAAGTCCATCTGGTGAGAAGGCTGTGGCCTTTTCTTTCTGATTCAGATCTGGCCACTGTCATCCATGCTTTTATCACTGCGAGGCTAGTAACTGCAATGTGCTCTACGTGGGGCTGTCCTTGATGAGTAAGTAAGTAAAGTCCCTTGATGACTGTTTGGCAGCTGCAGCTGGTGCAGAATGCAGCGACTCGCCTCCTTTCAGGGGTAAGGCGTCAGAAGCACATTACACCGGTGCTCCGAAGTCTGCACTAGCTCCTTATAGCTTTCTGTCAGCTGTTGGGGAGTGGATGAGGGCGAGCCGCTTGAAGTTGAATCCTGACAAGACAGAGGTGATGCTTGTGGTGTGTGGCCCCCATCATAGATGGGGTCTGCCCTCCGCTGGTATCCCAGATCCATGGTCTGAGGGTGCTCCTGGACCCACAGCTCCAGCTGGATGTCCAGATGGCAGCTGTGGCGAAGGGCGCATTTCATCAATTACATCTGGTACAACAGCTTAAGCCATGTCTCAGATGCGGACCTGGCCACTATCATCCATGCTTTTATCACCTCAAGATTAGATTACTGTAATGTGCTCTATGTGGAGTTACCCTTGATGACGGTTTGGAAACTGCTGCTGGTGCAGAATGAGACAGCCCGGCTCCTTAGGGGAACAGGTCATCGCAAGCAAGTTACACCAGTGCTCCATTCTCTGCACTGGCTGCCAATAGTTTTCTGGGCCCAATTCAAGGTGTTATTAGTGACCTTTAAAGCCCTAAATGGCCTGGACCCCACTTATCTGCAGGATCGCCTCACTTCACTGGGATCTGGATCGACCCGTGGTCAGCCAGGTGTGCCCTCCTTGAGGTCCCCTGGGTGGCAACGATGAAGAGGGTGTTCTCGGTGGCCGCACCACAGCTGTGGAACTCGCAGTGGCGGTCCACCAGGTCCTGGACTTCCCTTCTTTCCAAAGACTGTTCTACCGGGCCTTTGGCAAGGGAGACGGGTGAGGGTGGGAGGTTGGGTGGGTATGAGGGGGAGATACTTTTGTTTTTAGCTTTACTATTGGTTGTTTAAAAAAATATTATGCTGCTGTATTTTAAAATGTTGTAAGCCTCCCCGAGCTGCGAAGGCAGGAGGGGGTGGCATAAAAAATAAAATAAAAAATTCAAGGTGGTGCTTTTGACCTTGAATACCCTACACAGTCTGGGCCCCACATATCTGAGAGACCACCTGTTCTTCTATGCCCCACTGCGGCTCCTGCAATCAGTCAGGAGCATCGCCCTGTGGGTACCATCTGTTAGTCTGGCTCGTACGGTGTGGGCTTGCAGGGAGGCTCTCTCGGTTGCTGCCCCTATGCTATGGAATTCCCTTTCCCTGGTGGTTCATTTGAGTCTGGCCCAAATGTCTTCTGGAGGCGGTGTAAAATCTTTCTGTTTGTAAAGGCATTTGGTGAGCAGGGATAGGGGATGGGGTTTTCGTGGTAGGCAGCTGAGGTGGGGTTTGGATGTGGGGAATGGGGTGGACTTTGTGGGGGGTCGTGGGAATGGTTGGGGGTTTGGAGGTTGCCTGGTTTTGTATTTTATTGTTTTTATAGTTTGTGAGCCGTCCTGAGCCTATGGGAAGGGTGGCATAAAAATGTGATTAAATAAATAAAATATATAGTAGAAATGGAGTGCAGATAGGGGTAAACAAATGGCACTTTCTTAGGTTACATGTGGCAGGGTGGGGGAGGAATTTCTGTTATCACAATTGTGGTTGTTATTGAGGAAATTCGTGTGCTTGAAAATGCGCTATTCCACTGTTTTTATGACACAAGAACACTTGTCCTTGTGAGCTACATTTGTGGAGCCAGTCATGCACAAGTGTTCTCATGGCATAAAAGCAGAATAGCGCATTCTCTCATGAGCCAATTCCCATGATAACAGAGGCACAATTGCAGAAATTCACCCCACCCACCCCAACATGAGAAAGCGACCAGAGATGATCAGAGGCATGGAATGGGTTTCTGTACAAGAAGAGACTCAAAAGGTTAGGGTTCTTCAGCTTGGAGAAGAGATGACTAAGGGGGGGAAATATGATAGAAGTTTAATAGCCATAAATTAGTAAAGCTAGTGAGGAGAATAAGACCTCTGACTCTGATCTGACTTTGGCCCGGATCATGTGGAGGATGCAGAGGTCAATTTCCCAGCTCTGCATCCTCTGCATGATTGCAGCCAAAGCCGCGTGGCTTTGTTTTCCCATGTGACAAAAGCCACACAGCGTTTGCCTCCCAGAGTTTTTCCTCAGAGGTAAATGGTGTGCATTTTGTCTTGTGAGAAAGCACCCTGGGAGAGAATAGCAGGACACGGATTGTTCCATTATGACCTGTTGTGCACTTCAACAGCAGCCAACTCCAGTTGATATGGAGCAGATAGGATGGTGTGTTAGATAACCCACTGATCTGACCAAGTATGGTATTACCTATGCTAAGCGTACATGAACTTTGAACATAGGCTTCTTCCATACCTAAATGTTTAAGTTCTATTTTACAGAAGAAAACATTCCACACCCCTCTTTTCAGAAACATTTTCTAGTTACATCCTTAAATAATTATAGCGTAGCAGCACTCTAAATCAGCTGTGCAAATGTTAAGTTTCATTTTAAAGGTCAATTTCTTCATGCCACCCCGAAATCCTAAAGGTCAAAAAAGTGCATTCTCCACAAAAAAAGCAACAGCAAAGTCAAAAATGCAACTGAGTAAAAGCAATAGCAGATGGGCTATCAACAGCTAGTGCAGCAGCCTAGCAATAGTGCTGCATACATAAAACACCCAAGTCCAAATTTTAGCTTCTTGCTTTGCTAACTTGACAGGCAACCAGGAATGCAATAAGGCATTATACTTCGCTTCTTCAAGGGTGTCAGCAGTGAGAGCATTTGTTGAAGTAAATTAGTAGCAACTCAAAATCATTCAGAAGTGAGGTGAACTCACTAAATGATTAATGGGACAACACCAAGAATCAGTCAACCCTAATTCAGCCTTTAGGACACGGCCCCGAGTAAAATGTGGCACCACAACTCATAATTTTTCCACAGAATCTTGCCACAGGGGAGATTCTCGTGGAAAACAAGGAATTTCCCGCAGAATTCCCTTTCTGATGCACACGCAAATCAGGGGCTTGTATGTGCCAAATTAATTGCCACCATCGCTACATACCCAATCATGCTGCTGCTGCTGCTTGCCTAAGGGGGGAAATGGCTGCTGCGCCCACCTGCTCCTGCCGTTGCTGCTGCTGAATGGCCACCTCTGCTGGATAAGTAGAGAGTGGGGACGAGGGATGGGAGGGTGCACCATGTGGTGAGGGAGAGGCTTTGCCTCAGACCCACACGGCCTGGGGCAGGGGTTTTCCCCCATGCCCCTCTGTACCACATAGTTGGAGTGGGGGAGGCTATACCCTGGGCCCGAGCAGCCTGGGGTGAGGGGTGCCCGCTACCCGTCTGCACCATGTGGTTTTGGGGGGGTGGGTAGGGGAAGCATTGCCCTGGGCTGGTGGAGTGAAAGAGGTTGCCTGCTGTGCCCTCTGCATTGCCATGTATTTGGAAGAAGGGGGGCTGGCTGCTGTGCTCTGTTTAGCCTCTGTTGCATCATGGCCTTGGTGGAAACCCCCACACCCATTATTAAATGCCTGTAAGTAGAAAGGTTTTCAATTTTGGGTCACAAAATTCAGGTGNTGTATTTTAAAATGTTGTAAGCCTCCCCGAGCTGCGAAGGCAGGAGGGGGTGGCATAAAAAATAAAATAAAAAATTCAAGGTGGTGCTTTTGACCTTGAATACCCTACACAGTCTGGACCCCACATATCTGAGAGACCACCTGTTCTTCTATGCCCCACTGCGGCTCCTGCAATCAGTCAGGAGCATCGCCCTGTGGGTACCATCTGTTAGTCTGGCTCGTACGGTGTGGGCTTGCAGGGAGGCTCTCTCGGTTGCTGCCCCTATGCTATGGAATTCCCTTTCCCTGGTGGTTCATTTGAGTCTGGCCCAAATGTCTTCTGGAGGCGGTGTAAAATCTTTCTGTTTGTAAAGGCATTTGGTGAGCAGGGATAGGGGATGGGGTTTTCGTGGTAGGCAGCTGAGGTGGGGTTTGGATGTGGGGAATGGGGTGGGCTTTGTGGGGGGTCGTGGGAATGGTTGGGGGTTTGGAGGTTGCCTGGTTTTGTATTTTATTGTTTTTATAGTTTGTGAGCCGTCCTGAGCCTATGGGAAGGGTGGCATAAAAATGTGATTAAATAAATAAAATATATAGTAGAAATGGAGTGCAGATAGGGGTAAACAAATGGCACTTTCTTAGGTTACATGTGGCAGGGTGGGGGAGGAATTTCTGTTATCACAATTGTGGTTGTTATTGAGGAAATTCGTGTGCTTGAAAATGCGCTATTCCACTGTTTTTATGACACAAGAACACTTGTCCTTGTGAGCTACATTTGTGGAGCCAGTCATGCACAAGTGTTCTCATGGCATAAAAGCAGAATAGCACATTCTCTCATGAGCCAATTCCCATGATAACAGAGGCACAATTGCAGAAATTCACCCCACCCACCCCAACATGAGAAAGCGACCAGAGATGATAAGAGGCATGGAATGGGTTTCTGTACAAGAAGAGACTCAAAAGGTTAGGGTTCTTCAGCTTGGAGAAGAGATGACTAAGGGGGGGAAATATGATAGAAGTTTAATAGCCATAAATTAGTAAAGCTAGTGAGGAGAATAAGACCTCTGACTCTGATCTGACTTTGGCCCGGATCATGTGGAGGATGCAGAGGTCAATTTCCCAGCTCTGCATCCTCTGCATGATTGCAGCCAAAGCCGCGTGGCTTTGTTTTCCCATGTGACAAAAGCCACACAGCGTTTGCCTCCCAGAGTTTTTCCTCAGAGGTAAATGGTGTGCATTTTGTCTTGTGAGAAAGCACCCTGGGAGAGAATAGCAGGACACGGATTGTTCCATTATGACCTGTTGTGCACTTCAACAGCAGCCAACTCCAGTTGATATGGAGCAGATAGGATGGTGTGTTAGATAACCCACTGATCTGACCAAGTATGGTATTACCTATGCTAAGCGTACATGAACTTTGAACATAGGCTTCTTCCATACCTAAATGTTTAAGTTCTATTTTACAGAAGAAAACATTCCACACCCCTCTTTTCAGAAACATTTTCTAGTTACATCCTTAAATAATTATAGCGTAGCAGCACTCTAAATCAGCTGTGCAAATGTTAAGTTTCATTTTAAAGGTCAATTTCTTCATGCCACCCCGAAATCCTAAAGGTCAAAAAAGTGCATTCTCCACAAAAAAAGCAACAGCAAAGTCAAAAATGCAACTGAGTAAAAGCAATAGCAGATGGGCTATCAACAGCTAGTGCAGCAGCCTAGCAATAGTGCTGCATACATAAAACACCCAAGTCCAAATTTTAGCTTCTTGCTTTGCTAACTTGACAGGCAACCAGGAATGCAATAAGGCATTATACTTCGCTTCTTCAAGGGTGTCAGCAGTGAGAGCATTTGTTGAAGTAAATTAGTAGCAACTCAAAATCATTCAGAAGTGAAGTGAACTCACTAAATGATTAATGGGACAACACCAAGAATCAGTCAACCCTAATTCAGCCTTTAGGACACGGCCCCGAGTAAAATGTGGCACCACAACTCATAATTTTTCCACAGAATCTTGCCACAGGGGAGATTCTCGTGGAAAAACGGAGGTTACTTACCAGTAACTCTGTTCTTCGAGAGAGCTCCGCGTATTCTCACTCTTGGGATTTACTTCCTGCTCCGCAGGTACCGGAAAACCTCTCGTCAGCAGTATCCAGGCAGATTACGCCTGGAAAAGACTAGANAAGAGTGAGAATCGCGGAGATCCTCGAAGAAGAACAAGGAATTTCCCGCAGAATTCCCTTTCTGATGCACACGCAAATCAGGGGCTTGTATGTGCCAAATTAATTGCCACCATCGCTACATACCCAATCATGCTGCTGCTGCTGCTTGCCTAAGGGGGGAAATGGCTGCTGCGCCCACCTGCTCCTGCCGTTGCTGCTGCTGAATGGCCACCTCTGCTGGATAAGTAGAGAGTGGGGACGAGGGATGGGAGGGTGCACCATGTGGTGAGGGAGAGGCTTTGCCTCAGGCCCACACGGCCTGGGGCAGGCGTTTTCCCCCATGCCCCTCTGTACCACATGGTTGGAGTGGGGGAGGCTATACCCTGGGCCCGAGCAGCCTGGGGTGAGGGGTGCCCGCTACCCGTCTGCACCATGTGGTTTGGGGGGGTGGGTAGGGGAAGCATTGCCCTGGGCTGGTGGAGTGAAAGAGGTTGCCTGCTGTGCCCTCTGCATTGCCATGTATTTGGAAGAAGGGGGGCTGGCTGCTGTGCTCTGTTTAGCCTCTGTTGCATCATGGCCTTGGTGGAAACCCCCACACCCATTATTAAATGCCTGTAAGTAGAAAGGTTTTCAATTTTGGGTCACAAAATTCAGGTGTCTGGATCACAGAATTTTGGGGAAAGGTTTGCAGGAGAATCAGGACCCTGCTTATTGCTTAAGGAATTCAAGCCACATTTTTCTGGTACAACCACAGGTGAATGCAGCAAGGAAACCAATAGGTCCATTATTAATAGAGATTTTACAGTCCTATCAGCTTCTACACAACGTCTGCAAAGAGATGATAATCCCATCTATAGGCCGCATCACTATACAAGAGTCAAGGACTACTACAAACTGCCTTTTAGAACTCTCTGAACTTCATCTGACTACCCAACAGTGGAGCACAGAAGCTGCTGAAGCAGTAGTCACTCCAACAGCCACCTCTCCCACGGATTTTCACTTATATGAGCTGCTTATGTTCTGACACTGTAGAAAGCATGCCTGTAAATTAATAGGAGCCATTTTCATTGATATATTAGTGTTTAGGATCAGAGTTATAATGAAATTCTTTACCACCTCACACAATACTCTCTGGCTTGTAGGGTTGAACCCTTGAAAAACATCAGAAAAATTATATTATAGAAGAACAAAACTTCCCAAGGACTAACTGTGCTTTAGAAACGCCATGTGAAACCATCAACCTTCATAGGTAACAGAGCTTTGCATTTACTGTAGTTCGGTAAAGGCATTGCATGAAAACGACATCAGTTAAGTTGCAGGGGATACTTCAAGCACTCCTGCTTGTTGCCCAAAGTGCCTTTTCTGATGAGGAAGAGGTTGCAGCAGAAAGCTACAGGCAGAACTGAAATAATCTGCTAGCACCAAATGGAATACATCAAAATAAAAGGCACTTTACAGAGAGCACTCTCCATAACAGAGCAGCTCAGAAACTGAGCCAGAGAGCCAATGCTGTTAGGCAACTCTCTCAGTGTTATATATATAAACAGTTTGCCATACATTTAAATGTGAGTGTAGTAAGAGAATCTCAGTTTTAAAATTGCTTTCAAGATTTTCTATTATTATTAGCAAACATTTATATAGCGGAAGCAATGTACCTGGCGCTTTACATGAAATTGAAAACAGTTTGCTACTCAACAGCAAAATCTGAGACCTCCAATACAACTGGATGTTGCAAACACAGTATCAATATAGCACAGCCAGCAGCACTGCACTAGAAAAAAATAATAATCTGCATTTCAGTTGCAATTGGACAGATATGCAGTACCAACACCGTAGAGCAATGCAGGTGTTGCCTGTAGAGCAATGCAGGTAGAGGATCTCAAAGAGAATTGGTCACCTACCTCGGTGAATTCTTTTCTTCTCCTGCTATGCAGACAGTCCTCCGGAGGGTAGCTCCTCCCACAACCGACAGGAGGCAGAATAATCCTGATTCACTGTGCGTGCTCCATAGAGCTTACACCTCCCCCCCCCCGCCCCTTTAGCTCTCCAGGAGTTCCCAAGCAGAGGACCGGATGCCTAGTACTGTGACAACTGTCATGTGTGTCCTTGTTGCTCCTGCTAGACTCCTAAGGCCACCACTCGCAGCTCAAAACTGTATAAACGAACCAAACTATTAACTCAACTGGGCAGATGGAAGAACAGAGCCACTCCCACCCCCACCGAGGACAATTTTTCTGGCTAATAGAGTGGGGCCAGAGGACTGTCTGCATTGCAGGAGAAGAAAAGAATTCACCGAGGTAGGTGACCAAATCTCTTTTCTCCCCCTGCTGCAGACAGTCCTCTGGAGGAACATACCTCAGCCCCTGAACACCTACGGGAGGGAACAGCCAGACTCCGAGGGCTCCAGAACTGCTTGGAGCACCCGTCTGCCGAAGGCAGCTTCTGACAACTGATAAGCACTGACCTTATAGTGCTTCACGAAAGTGTGTGCCGATGCCCACGTCGCCGCCCGACATATCTCCTCATAGGAGGCCCTTGCCTTGAACGCGTAGGAGGTAGCTGCTCCACGCACCGAATGGGGCCAGATCCCAAGAGGAGGAACCTTAACATTTGACCTATATGCCTCCACTATTGCCTGCTTAACCCATTTAGCTATTAGGGTCTGTGAAGCTTTAGACCCTTTGACGCTGGCTCGAATATTAACAAACAGAGCCGTAGATTTGCGAAAGGCTTGAGTTCTGGTCAAGTAGATCTTCAAGGCGCGGCAAACATCTAAAATGTGCCACAACCTTTCCTTCGTGTGAGTTGGATTTGGACAGAAAGAAGGAAGAATCACCTCCTGGGATCTGTGGAAGATAGAGTTAACCTTTGGCATAAATGCTTGGTCTAGCCTGAGGGTCACTGACTCTTTTGAAAAACACAGTAGTTCTCTTCCACAGACAGGGCCCCCAGCTCTGACATTCTCCTAGCTAATACGATTGTGATCAGGAAGGCTACTTTCAGAAACAACATGTAGAGACACCCGAGCCAGAGGCTCAAAGGGAGGTTTAGTCAGGGTGTCTAAAACCAGATTTAATTCCCAGGAAGGACATCTATGCACCACTGGTGGGAAGAGGTGCTTTACTGCCCTGAGAAACTGACAAACATGTCTATGTCTTGACAAGCTTCTGTTGTTCCCCACGTACAACCACTGAGCTTAATGCTGCCACCTGCCTAGCTAGAGTATTATGCCTGAGGCCCTTGTCTAGGCCCGCCTGAAGAAACATTAGTACCCGAGAGATGGAAGCTGTACAGGGGTCCAGGCCCCTGTCCAGGCACCACAGGGAAAACACCTTCCAGGTAGCCCTGTAGGACCTCCTGGTAGCCGGCCTTCTGGTCGATGGGAGAGTATTTAACGCTACCTCTGAGAAACCCTTTCCCTCTAGTGCCAGACGCTCGATTTGTAAGCCGTCAGTTTTATCGATCTTACGTTCTCGAACAATATTGGCCCCCAAGACAGCAAAGCGGGAAGCGGGAGGGAGGGGACAGGTACTCTCCCCTGCTCAACTTCACGAGGTTCGAGAACCAGGGGCGTCTTGGCCACCAGGGAGCCACCAATGTTACCTGCGCCCTTTCTCTTTTTATCTTTGCCACTGTCCTTGTTAGTAGAGGCCAGGGAGGGAAGGCATAGAGGAGGCCGGCCAGCCACCTCTGGTCCAGTGAATCTATGACCACCGCTCCCGGGTCATGCGATCTTGTCATGTAGTGCCCCAACTGGGTGTTTTCCCGACTGGCTAATAGGTCCATAGTCGACCGCCCGAAGCCTTCCACTATCTTCCTGAACACTGCCCTGTTCCATGTCCCCTCGTGAGGGTCTATATCCCTCCTGCTGAGCCAATCTGCCTGGTGGTTGTCCGAGTCCCTTATGCGAAGGGCTTTGAGAGACGACAGGTTGGCTTGCGCCCATCTCATGAGTGACCGGGCTTCCCCCTGCAGGGAGGGGCATCTTGACACACACACCCCAATGGGTGATGTAGGTCTTTGCCGTGGTGTTGTCGGTGTAGACTAATACATGAGCCCTTCGTAGATGAGGGGAAGCCTGGCCAGGGCTAGGCGGATCGCCCTCAACTCCAGGAAGTTGATGCTCCTGGTTGATTCCTCCCTGGCCCAGGTCCCCTGGATTGCTATGCCCTCCATGTGATCCCCCCAGCCCCTCAAGCTGGCGTCCATGGTTATCTTCTGACAGGGTTCCGTGAGTAAACCCCCTCTACGAACCTTTCTGGTTCTAACCACCAGTACATGGAGGATCTTAGCCGATGAGTCAGCCGAACCCAGGAATTCCACCCGGTGGCGAGATCGCTCTGCAAAGGCATGAGCAGCTGCTGCAAGGGCCTGAGGTTGCAGCGCGCCCACTGAACCTGTCGAGAGCAAGACACCATCAAGCCCAGCAAACTTGGCAGGGTTTTTAACCTTAACCAGCTGCTGGCATGGAGGAGCCGCACCAGCGAGCAGATCTCCTCTTGTCTTTTGAGGGGAACAAAGACGGGAGGCAGTATCTATGACCACCCCCAGGTGCT
Organism: Sphenodon punctatus; assembly: GCA_003113815.1. Classification (NCBI taxonomy): domain Eukaryota; kingdom Metazoa; phylum Chordata; class Lepidosauria; order Sphenodontia; family Sphenodontidae; genus Sphenodon; species Sphenodon punctatus. The sequence continues at coordinate 737,206 of QEPC01010811.1, forward strand.
CCATCCTGCGGGAGGACACCAGCTGACTCTTGGCGACACTGACCACGAACCCATGACTGGTGAGGTAGGCCATGACCCTGTCCACCTGCACGTTCGCCCCGGCCAGAGAGGGAGCTCTAATCAAGAGATCGTCTAAATAGGGGAAGTGTGAGCCCTGCCTCTGGGCGGCGGCTCCCGCTGCAGCTCCAGATGCCCCGGCGGCGCTCTTGTGGGGCTCGGGCCGGCGGGGGCCTTCCCCCGACCGGACAACAGGGGGCGTCTTTGGCGCCAACTCCGGGGGGGGCAGACGCCATAGCAAAGCCTGAGGCCACGCCCTCGACGTCCTGGCATGCTGTGGGACTACCCTCGCCCCTGTTGCGTCGCTCGGAGCGGCTGCGGGCATGTACGGGGGCGGGGCTTCCTTCCTAAAAGGAAGGAAGCATGGCACTGGTGATCATAGAGAAACCGGCCCCCCTTGCAATTGACTGAGTGAACGCCTAGTATTGCGTGCAAAGAACGAGAGCGTGCCTGATTTTGAGAGCCACGAGCGTTGTGTATTCCATCCCCTCATTCCATGGCTGTATACATGCGTAGTAGAGCTTCTGGTGAGTGTTGGCTGCCCCTTCCCCTCCGGTCCTAGCTGTGTTTCAACCTGGTTGCGTGTCCCCGTGTTCCCCCCCTCCTCCTGGGCCCTTGTCTCCCTTCCTTCACATATCTCCCCCATGCATCCCCTTTCCCTCCTTATCCCCTGAGAGTGAGTGTTACTGCGTGGGGGGGGGGCAAGGCTTGGCTTCCCTGAACTCCCTGGCGCCCTAAGTTTGTACAAGCTCCTAAGGCCACCATTCTATCCTGACGGGCATTTGATCCCCCGCATAGCATACCAAATCAGGGATAAGCCACAGCAACGAGTGGAGACCCCGCGAGTGAGCCCTAAAATCCCCATACCCCCATGACAGGAAGACATGGATCCCCTCAATGCGTAGATTTGCCAAGAGTCACCAGGGTCTTGGTGAATGTCCTGGGAGCCAAGGAGAGACCGAACGGCAAGGCTCTGTACTGCCAATGGCTCTGGTTGAACGCGAACCTGAGCCATCTCCTGTGAGCTGGAAAAATCGGAATGTGGAGGTAGGCCTCCTGCAGGTCCAAAGATGCCATCCAGTTTCCCCTTGACAACCCCTGACAAATTGATGTTACCATCTCCATTTTGAATTTTTTCGGTTTTATCCACCTGTTTAGAATTTTTAAGTCGAGGACTGCCCTGAAGTGACCTGACTTTTTTGGCATCAAAAACAAGATGGATTAGAGGCCCCCATCCCCTTTCCTGCTGAGGAACCTCCTCTATGCCTCTGATCGAGTGCAACCTGCTTATCTCGTTGGGACATGGCCCACACCTTTGGGGGGTCCTTTGAGAGCGGGGAGGGGAGGAACCTGCCTTTTGGGGGGGCCGAGAAAATCCAAAGCATATCCCTGCCTTACCAGCTGCAAGACCCATGCGTCTGAGATTGAGTTTTCCCAGACGTTTGAGAAACGTTGCACCCTGCCCCCATCTCTCCGCCCCCATGCGAGTCATGCCTGCTTGGGCTGCTGCCAGGCCTGAGGCTCGTGAGACATGAACTTATCTGTCTTGCACTGCTTTTGTCCTCGAAATTGAAAAGGTTGCCTAGGCTCTCTGTCCTGCCCTTGATTTCGCCTGCCATACAAGGCGGGGTAAACCCGAAATCGAAAGGACGGGGAACAAAAAGGTTTTTTCTTGGCCGCAAACTGTTGCAGGGTCTTAGTTTTGCCTTGTCCGAAGCGTCTGCAAGGACCTTATCCAGACAAGTGCCAAAACGTTTGAAGCCCCTATAGGGGCCCTCAACCAGCAGATCTTTTGTTGTAGCATCCCCCTGCCAGGATCGGAGCCAGATTCTCCGTCTAGCCCCCACTGACAGTCCCACAGAGCGTGCTGACCAGGAGAGCGCATCCGTGGTGGAATCTGTCAACATGGCAACAGCCAGCGTGACCCTGGTGAATAACACCTTTGCCCTTTTGTCCGAGATCTTTTCGGACTGCATGTCCTGAAGCCATGCCATAGTGGCCCTGGCCACGTAGGAAGACTATATATTGATCTGCAGGGAGGCAGCAGCCGAGTCCAAGACTCTCCGAAGCGCCCCATCTACTGCTCTGTCTGTGGGGTCTTTTGGGTAGCAATCCCCCTCAGTGCGAAAAACTGTCTGCCTTGCTAGGGAGGCAGCCGGGGCGTCCACCTTAGGGTTCTTCAACAGCTCCTGTTTTTTGCTTGAGAAACTGTACAGGGTCTCTTGGGTCTTGTTCATTTTAACACCTTTACCTGGATATTTCCATTCCGAGAGGACTAATTTCTTGAACGCTCTGTCCAGAGATAGGCCCTTGTCCCTGCCCTGGACTGAGGGGATCAGATCCCTATCATCCTCGTCCGACTCAGGACTGATTCTTAGGGGGTCTCTCGCTGAGCTGCAGGGTTTTAATAACCTGACCTAGAAACTTCTCCCTATACTGCAGGGGAAATTTTCTCTCTGGTTCGTTGGAAGGGAGAGGCTGCTGCCATTCTCCTTCCTCCAGGTCCGAATTGGACATGCTCATAATCTGTCTCCACATCCGAGATCAGGCTGAGGGACAGGGCGTTCCCAGGTCGCCCTCTGTCCTCCTCAGAGGATTCTACTGTGGCAGAGGCCTGAGGGGAATCAAGGCGGGAAACTGCGCCCCCTGCTGGCTGCTGAACCTTCCCCCCCCCCCCCCAGGACTCCCCCTTCTCTAAGGAGGTTAACTGCGTAGAAGCCTGCCAGAGGGGAAAAATACAGAAGGCACACTTTTTCAAGGCCCTGTAAGGAGGAGGGGGGAGGATTCCTTGGGAGCGCACCGTTCCCAATCCCCTAAGCAACCATACCTCCGTCCTGGTGCCGCAATCCATGTCTTCTGCTCCCTCTCCCGACGCAGCAGCGTGGGTAAGCGGAGCGTGGGCTCTTTTCCTCTGGGGAGGGTCGGTTCTGAACTGTCTCTCTGCCGTGGCAGGAGGCTGTTCTGGGCGGGGGAGCATAGCCGAAGCGCTGGACTCAAGCTCCCAAGCTACTGCAGGAGAGTGTCCCCACTCCCAAGCTACTGCAGGGGAGCTGGCCTGGGCCCTGACGCCAGTTCCCTGAACGCGGTGCTACACAGGGTCCCTCCGGCCCCGCCTGTCCTAGCGGACTCCTCACGGCTCCCGATCCGTAGCATTCAAACTCGCGTCCTGCCTGTCCAAGGCAGAAGATTGAACTGGAGAGCTAAGGGGGAGGGGGGGTAGCTCTCTGGAGCACATGCAGTGAATCAGGATTCTTCTGCCTCCTGTTGATTGTGGGAGGAGCTACCCTCCGGAGGACTGTCTGCAGCAGGGGGAGAAAGGTATTTCTTACCTGAAGTTTGGACAAGTAAAAGCTAAAAAAAATACCTATACCTCTTTTTGGAAGCATGACAAGTCATTCAGTCCTTACAGAACCAGGACTGTGGGGGGCGGTAAGTGCCTGCAGGGGTGTATCCCTAAGGAAGCAGGCCAGGCTTCAGAAGGCATCTGACCCTTTAAGGAGCCAAGTGGCTAAGAAGCCAATTAAAGGACAGCTGAGTGGCTCTAGTTGGATGTGTGTGTCTAAGTCAGCTGAGCCTCAGCCAGAAAAAAGAGCTGGAAAGCTCAAAGAGGTTTGAAACCACCAGGGAGAGGCAGCAAGCCAGAGGGCTAGTCTGAAAGTTGGTGTTAGGGAGCCAGCCCTCTGGCCCACAGGGCTCACCCCAGGAACCAACTGCCAAGCAGCCAGGATGGGATGGTTTCAACCCAGAAGTGATCTGGTTGGCAGGGAATGTGCCAGAGGGGCCTGCATAGCAGGTGACCAGAAATCCCTTTATGGCAAAGGTGAATGATTGGTGTTGTGCATACGGCATGGATAAGACAGTGCACTGTAAATAAAAGGAACTGAGGAAAAGAACCCGAGTAAACAGTGGTCCTATGACTACTGAACACAGAGGGGGCCCAACATTGTTGAAACAATGGTGTTCAATCCTAGCCAGCGAGAGCTCATGCACTACAGAAAATAAGCATTTCTATAGCACGTAGGGTGTCCTGCTCTAAAGGACAGGTTCTTATATTCACTTCACAGACATGAACATGGTAGCTGTAATCAAAAGTCACTTGTATAAAAGACATTGCTCCTCAAGACCATTAATGCATGAAATCCACCATGGGGAAGAAAGCCACACATCATTTCCTTACATTTGACAACACTTTGTAAAGTCCAGAATTTCCATGCATCTCAACTGATTCTGTGACACCCCAGAGCACAAAAGGTATAGTATAATTCAAGAAACCTTGCCATCTCAGGAAAATTGTGTCAAAGCAATTAATGTTATCTATGCATTTTTGCAGGTTTTCTTTCAAAACATAGTACTTCAAAGGTAATATTTTCAATATTATCCAAATCCATCATTTATACCAACATTCAGTAACTGAAGAACAAACAACAGATGCAATGGCCTAGAACTGTTCCCAGCTCAACAGTCATACGCTGTTAAGAGCAGTGTAAGCAAGGTTTCCATGTGCACATGTTTTACAATAGCTGCCAACATTCCTGTCCAGGACCTGTCAGTTTCAAATTGTGGAGTTTCACAACCACCAAAGATGAAAACTCTATTCAAATGAAATATAGGCATTATAAATGTCACCTGCATTTAAATTACATCTATATTTTAAAATTAGTTCTTATTTCTCTTCAGCTGTTTTTTAAGAACATGTGATAGGGATCATTTAATTGTTTTTACAGACAGAAGATATGCGATTAACTAAGATAACCAGTACTCCCAGCATATAAATAACCCCACAATAAGAAGTTCAGAGCATGACAGGAAAGCCTCCTGGTAATCATTAAAAAAAAAATAATCATACCAGCCTCTCCCTTCTAATGGCACTGCAGTCACTGACTAGGTCCCACAGGCAAACCGACACATTGTCCTTCCTGCAACTACACCTTGAATACTATTTCTGATATAATAGCCTAGTTAATTTGTGTATAATATTCTAGTTAATTTGCCAAGAATCAAAATTGATGACAAGCTAAATTTTATGATACTCCTGGTAACAAGCAAGCTATTTAGAAGGAAGGGAGCAAAGAGTACTACCAGTTAGCTCATTTTACATAGATCGTCTAGTCAGTTGTAAGATGGTAACATTACATGGGAACATAGTAGGTGCATGGTGTAGTCTTTCCTCCCCACTTCTAACTGCCGAGTTTTTCATTCTACTTTACCATTGGTTACAACTCAAACCTGTTATGAATTCATTAGCACAAAGATGAATTACAATAAGATTTTTTGGAATGTTTTAAATATGTAATGTAACACCCTAGAACATCCAGGTTGGAGATCAATTAAAAAACCACAAAAAGGATTCCTTCACAATGAAATGATCTCATCAAAAATTTAAAGGATTCTAACTTCCTTTCCTCATGTTCTTTCTACAGAAAGGGTGATCTCAATGGCAAAGAGAGATCACAATTAACAAGGGAAACCTATTAGCAACCCTCCACTTCATTACCAGTCCAAAAATAGCTAAAATACAAGATGATAATAACCATCTTTCAGCAGCAGAGGCAGCTTTGCTTCTGAATCATCCCTTGATTTTTATTAAAGACTTCATAGCAGATGCATTCGGTTGGAAATGCATTTATGCCTGTAGGGGGTCAGAGCAGCAGGAACATTAATCTTTATAAGCAGCTGTCTAGTCTACTGGAAGTTCAAAATAAAGCCTAATCTTTTTTGTATTATTATTTTTTTAATAAAAGCTTAAGGAAAATGCAGAGAAAGCTCATTTCCCTTACTAAACAAGCCAAGCTAGTGCCAATATTGAAAACCATAGGCTACAGCTGTGATATGTAAATACCGTAGGCACTCTGAGAAGCTTCTCCTTCACAGCCAGCAGGAGGCATCATCATCATTATTTTATTTAGGCACGGGCTCTCGCCATGGCCAACATACAACAAATAAATACAAATACAAAGACAAATTCAAAAACAAATATAATAAAATACTGTATCATACTATTAAAGACCAATAAGCCAATGGCCAATCAATTGAACAGATAAGGCTGGTTAACGATCGATCTTGCCAATGGCAAGGAACGTAGAAACTAACATCTTCCATATCAACAGAGATTAATACCCGTTTACATATTTCCAGCTGGAGGCAGCACTGATTTTCAACTGGGCACGTGTAGGAAGAGCGCACCCGCAATCCCCAGGTGTAACACAGCCGATGGATCAAAGACATACGAAAGGAAGAAGTACCTCTTCCAAAATAAGGGTCCTAAACTAAGTAAACCACCCCCTAAGTAGGGTCAAACTGAACACAGAGGTCCCCGTCAAACTCCGGGGAACACAAAGGGAGGGTCCCATCCGTAAACTGAGAACGGGGGGGGCGGGGGGTAGATAACCTCCCTCAGAAGCCAAAAAAGGCCAAATTCCCAAGGCAAGGGACCCAACTGTCCTTTCTATAGCTTCTTCGTCCGGTTATTCAGATGCAGGGAGAGGACAGAGTAGTACTCCCAATTTGGCACAGGGAGGGAAAGATCAGAATGCAACCAAACCTGCAACACCCGGAGTTTGAGAATACAGGACCTGACTAATCCAGGACCCCCTGCAGAATTCATCTGCTGAAGCAGCTCCAGAAGAGTCCAGAAGGTCAATCCTATAGTGTTTGGTGAAAGTGGAGGGGCTCTTCCACGTGGCCGCCCTACAAATTTCACCAAAAGAGGCCCTTGCTCTGAAAGCCCGATTAGTCACAGCCCCTCTGGTAGAATGGGCCAGAACTCTCATTGGTGGTAAAAGACCAGCCGCTCTGTAAGCATCCATAATGCAGGATGAGACCCACTTGGAGATCATCATATTAGACACCTTTTTCCCCCTCAAGAGAGAGTGGTAGCTGACTAAGAGGTCCGAAGTCCATATAAAGAACTCTGTACAATCCAAGTAGACCTTGAGCACCCAACAAAGGTCTAGTGTATGCCACAGTTTCTGTAGACGATGCTGTGGGCGAGGGCAAAACGAAGGGAGAATTATTTCCTGTCCCAAGTGGAAACTGGAGTTAACCTTCAGTATAAAGGAAGGGTTTAATTGCAGAACTGATTCCTTCTGGAAGGTGCATAGGGCCGGGTCCAAGGAGAGGGCCCCTATCTCCGACACCCTCCTAGCTGAGGTAATCGCAATTAGAAAAGCCACCTTAATAGACAAAAAGTATAAAGAGACCTCCTTGAGAGGTTCGAAGGGAGGGTCTGTAAGAACCTTCAGGACTATGTTAAGGTTCCGGAAATCTATATACCACAGGGGGAGAATGCGGGCACGCGGCCCTTAAGAACTGCCTGATGTGTTGATTTGCTGATAGGCGTACTCTTTTCCCCCCCCCCACCCCCCAGTGTACTATCCAACGCTGCTAGCTGTCTAGTTAGTGTATTTGGGCACAGGCCCTTGTCTAGGCCCTCTTTCAAGAACTGCAGAACCTGAGCTACCGAAGGGATTGTGCCAACACCCGATTGGCACGACACCATTTGACAAATACCCCCCAGGTATATTGATAGATGTGCTGTGTGGATTTGCGCTTAGAGGCAAGTAGTCTTAATTACTGCCTCAGAGTAACCCAGTTTACGGAGGACTAAGGTTTCAATAGTCAAGATGTCAGTCTCCGAAACCCTGGCTGTTCGTACAACAGAGGTCCCTGAGACAGTAGGTCTGAGTTGGGAAGAAGCTCCAACTTCTCCCCAGCCAATAGGCTCACCAGGTCTGTGAACCATGGTCTGCAAGGCCAATAAGGTACCACCAGGATCAGTGTGGAACATTTCACCTTGCACTTGCGAATTGTTCAGCTTATGAGGTGAAAGGCGTATAACAATCCTGGGGGCCATGGGTGACTGAGTATGCCTTGTGCCTTGGCCCCGGGGTGGTGTCCCCTTGACACTAAGTTGATGGTCTTGTTGTTTGACGGAGAGACAAAGAGGTCCAGTATCAGCTGGCTGAATCAGTGTACAATTTGCTGAAAGGCTGAGGAACCATTTGCCTGGATCCACTGCTCTCCGGCTCAGCCAGTCCACCTGCACGTTGTCCACACCCTGGACGTGTAGTGCTATGAGAGAGAGGATGTGACATTCCACCCAAGTTTGGATTTGCATTGCCGCCGCATGCAGGGCTCGGGACCACGAACCCTCCTGGTTGTTGACAAAGGCTAGGGCGGTTGTGTTGTCTGTGAAGACCAGGACATGGCACCCTTCTATCAGAGGTGCGAAGTGCTGTAAGGCAAGTCGAATGGCTTTTAGCTACAACCAGTTGATGCTGTGGGTCAGATCTGATACACACCAGGTGCCCTGCGCCACACCTGTGTCTAGGTGGGCTCCCCAGCCAAGTGTGCTGGCATCTGTAGTGAGTACTGTCCTGAGAGGATCCATCAGAGGTACCCCCACATGGAACCGTTCTTCCCACCAGTTAAATGAATCCATAATTTTCTGGTTCAACGTCAAGATTCACCTGCATGTTGGCAATGGTGTGTGTCTGCCAGGAACGATGTAGACGCTGGAGAGATCGTGATTGGAAGCATGCCCACTGTAAATGTCTGAAGCAAGACACCATCAGACCCTGTAGGGAGGCCAGGAATCACAGTGGGGTCAGACGACAAGCCCAGGCGGAGATGCCAAGTTTCCTGATCTTGTTCTGCTGCTGCTGCAGAATAAAGATTTTGTTCTGGGAAGTGTCGATTATCACTCACAATTGTTCAAGGTGTTGTGTCAGGGCAAGTTGGCTCTTGTCCCTGTTGATTAAAAAAACCATGGAACTCGAGGTAGTTGATGGTACACTGGACCAAAAGTAGGGCAATGTCCTTGGACGGTGCTCGGACGAGTAGGTCATCCAGATAGGGGAAAAACCGCTATGCCTTCCAAGTGAAGATTTGCTATCAAGGATATGAGGACCTTGGTGAACGTTCATGGCAATGTGCCCACATCGAAAGGGAGAGCCCGATATTGCCAGCGGTTTCTCACAAAGCAGAAGCCTAGCCATTTCCTGTGAGATCGGCAGATGGGTACATGAAGGTAGGCGGCCTTCAAATCCAGAGATGCAATCAAGTTGCCCAGAGAGAGGGAGAGGCAAATGGAGACTAGGGTTTCCATTTTGAACTTCTGTGTTCTCACTGCTCTGTTTAAGCGTTTTAGATCGAGATGGAGAACCACTCTCCATGTCCCGTTCTTCTTCAGTACCAGGAATAGTAGGGAATAAAGGCCTCTTCCTTTCCTTGGAGCAGGGACCTGTTCTATCCCCTCGGCACCGTGTCTTTGACCCAGGTGTCTGTGGTCACCTGCACCCATCTGTGTGTGAAGAGTTCCAGGCGGCCACCAAGAAGCACAGAGGGTGGGGAACAGCCAATAGAATAGTCAGGAGTCCTGCTTCCAGGAGGGGGACCCTGAACATCTGGAGCGTGGAGAGGGATTTGAATATCTGCTTGGCTTAGTTCCACGACCTCAGTACCCCGGTCTTGCAAATGGAATGTCCATGAGCTGCCAGGAGCTTGACCATTCCTCGAGCTCTGTGAGAAGTGCTGGAAGGGACGAAAAAAGCTTTTAAAAGATTGCACTTGATTTACAGGGCATTTCTTCTCCTTATTTGAGGCCTCAGCAAGGGCTTTATCTAGGGGAGAGCCAAACAGTTTTCTTCCCTTAAACGGACCATTAAGCAGCAGGTTCTTTGAGTGCGAAGCCACTCGCCATGAGCGGAGCCACAGCCTGCATTTGGCTGCTACGTTAGCCACCATGCCTCTAGCCGCCCAGGTGACAGCATCCATAGAGGAACCAATCAGGAAGGCATGTGCCAACGTGATGTGGGTAGCTAGCTTGCGGGACATGGGGTCCGAGATGTCCAGGTCTTTGCCTCACTTAAACCACCTCATGATGGCTCCAGAGACATAGGAGGTGGTTGTAGCTATGCGCAGAATGTCAGCTAATGCCTCATAGCTCTAAGGCCGATCTCCACCCCTTTATTGGTGGCATCCTTAGAGAAGAGATCTCCCTTGGAGGGAAATACGGATTGTCATGCCAAAGAGGCAGCAGCCGCATCGACCTGTGGCACTTTGAAAACTGGGTCACTGTGTTTGGTAAAATCATACAGGGACTGTTGTACCCTTGATAGTTTTAAAGGCTTAGTGGGTTGTTTCCACTGTGCCCTAATTATTTTTTACGAAGGTCCTGTCCAGAGCGACTCCTCAGGAGAAACTGCCCAATTGAGGAATGTATTCCCTGTCAGAGTTCTCGTCATCAGAAGAGGATTCAGATTCCTTTTTCTTTTGGCATCTGGGTGCGATTCTGAGGACTCTCTTGGCCCGTTTCACCAGCTTAGGGCCCTGGTCAGAGGGCAGCTCTCTGCCCACCTCCTTTGGGACTCGAGCTAGGATCTCTTCCAGTTCAGGGGGATCCTTCTCTGACGATTGGGAGGCGTTGTCCTGCAAGACCTGGTCTGAGTCCTCATGCAAGGTTCCCTCATGCACCAGGGGGGCTCTGGTGAGCTTGACTCCCTTTCTCTTTCTAAATGGAAGGGGGGAGACTGGAGTCAGAGTCCTCCTCAGGTCGAAGTTCGCCCTCCTCCATGTGAACCATGTCAAGTTCCTCCACTTCTGAGGAACCACCAATTAAGTCTCTGATAGAGGCTTTCTGTGGGGCCTTGCGGGATCTCGGGGGAGCAAGGTACTTTCCCTTCCCCATGGGCTTGGCAGCTCCTCGGACTGGTGGTTATTATTATTATTATTATTAT